>CP139503.1:223114445-223129336 GCA_021014915.2 Artemisia tridentata subsp. tridentata
TCGATAAATAAATTGAAAAACTAATAATCAATCAAACAAAGTGCAGATCAAATTATTATGAAATACACATTTGATAATCAAACGGAATAATTTTGATTTATACATTCAAAAACTAATCAATCAAACAAAGTGAAAACATCATAATCAATTAAATCGACATTCAAAAACTAATCGATAAAATGGGCGGAAAACAAATATTGAATGAAATTGACATTCGATAATCAAACGGAATAATCCTGAATTAATAAATTAAAAATCCCCAAAAAATATGAAATTGATAGTATACCTGATTGAAAGGAAGATTCAGATAGGTTAAGTCGATAGTATAAAACTTGATCCGGGTTTGATTGTTTGACTTTTGTTATCAATTAAAGGGGCGGGTTTTTGATGAAGGAAGATTCAGATTTGGGTTTTTGATTATCAAATAAAGATGATTTTGAGAGAATATGTGTGTGTTTTTTTTTAGGATTTGTGAGAAATGAATGAAGGAGAAGGAATGCCGCCCAAATTCCTCAATAGCTAAGTTTTAGGTGCTGGAAGATATGTCAACCGCACGATGGAATGATTTTCCACGTGTCAGTTGATTAAGTATTTTGGGGGATTTTTTTGGGAGGATTTATAGGACGAAACCCTGTTTTATATAGGATATATATATATATATATATATATATATATATATATATATATATATATATATATATATATATATATATACTAGACGAGTACCCGCGCCTAGCGGCAGCGGTGTATAGTCTACAACAAATTCCGATTAGATCAATATTTTTGCGTGTTCTTTTATCCTTGTTCGAGGCTTAGAGATAACGGTTTTGTATAGCCAATTTCAGATAGATCGATATTTTTGCGTGTTCTTTTCTTTGTAAGGCTCAAATAACAATTGTGTAAAGTAAAGCTCGCGCCTAGTAGCGACGACGTATATACTCTATTACACGCGATGTAACTGGTGGTAATTAGTATCTGGTGAACAAATTTTGTGAGACTCTTTTATTTTGCGAGCGAACAACTTTGTTGAGGTGCTTTTATTGTGATGTTTTCTTGAGATAACGTGAGACCTTTATTGTGCACATGTACTAATTTGTGTCAGATCACGTGAATCCTAGGCCAGTCTACTTACTCATATGAAGATGTTCTTCATTTGTGAATTTTGATGGTAACATGAAAAATAAGACCAATCTTCATTTTCTTTCTAATGACGTGAGGTTAAGTCATTTTTGTTATTGTCTTAATATATATATTTCCAGTTTATTTCTATCGTATCTTTTCTGATAGTTGATATTGTAATTAGTTCAAAATTAACATACCAAGTTCAAAAACCCAAGGATGTTAGCACACTTGATTTTTGATTGCATAAAAAAAAAAAAAAAAAAAAAAAAAAAAAACCAGTATTCAATCCCAGCTTCTTAAATATCCAATATGGCTACCCGTGCATCCTTTTTGGATGCCGACTACTAACATGTTACACCCTTTTTAAATATCCGATAAGGCTAATTCTATTTACCGATTTTAAATTTTTTGTGCTTATACTACTAAGGTCATCTGCTATGGTAAATCTTTTAAAAGGTTTATACTTGTGTTATGACATTAAATTATAAACCTTTTTGTTTTATAAACCTATCCTCTATGTTATAAACATTTTCAAGTGATATAAACATCACATATAATCAAAGGCATTAAATAATGAAAATGTTCAATATCTTAGACTTCTTCATGACACATAAGCTTGAAATGGATGCTCACTATGATTTATAAGTTCTTAAACCTCTTCATCATTTTATAAACGTTTTATAAACCACTGTAGTGAATGCCTAACATGCTAGAATACTATCTTATCATCATTAACTATTCAAATTTAATATAATGATGCATTATTTTAGTCAACTTTTCTAAAGCAACTTTTCAAGTTTACCAACAAAAATAGATTCAAACACAAAATTTGAAAACACTACCAATTACATTTAACAATGTCCAACTTCAAAGATCACATTCTAAATAAATCAAATCACCATAGGTAATTGTCTAGAGAACCTGTATGAACATCAGATTCCTAAAAAACAATGTATCTAAACCAAAAATACCAACACCTATCAACACCACAAAAACATAACCACACCACAGTCAAACACCATAAAAAAAAAATACATATAAATAAAAAAAAATCTTTAGATCTAAAAGTAATACCCTTGAAATCTTTAGATCTAGAGTTTGTGTGGGTGTCATAATTTTATGGCGGGTTGACAGCGGTTGTGGCCTCGAAAAGCTATCAAACAGATTCAAATTTGCCTCAAAACCACATATCCGAGAAAGTGTATATTCCGGCGACTGAAGCTATTCCGATTACGACAGCGGTGACTGTGTGGAATGGCTTAGCACATAATGTTTGTTTATATAGGCAACTCTTTAAATCATTTCTTTATTTAGTTTCATAGGTTTCAACTCATGGAATCATTTCTTTGAAGAGTTGGCAGCCATGAAATCACAACAAAAGGCCCTCATTAAATAGTTGCCGAATTCAAAAGTATGTATTATAGTAATTGATTGAAGAGTTTCCGAATTCAAGAGTTACCAATTATGTAGCCAAAGTCAGCCCATTCATGTTTATGAAGTCAACCCTTGTATTTTAGTGATTTAACACTTTCAAGTTTTCAAGATTTCACTTTTAAAGAAAAAGTGGTAAATACATTATAGATAGTAAAGATTGGCAGACATTCATTACTTTCCATTCGTCCTATGAACTCACCATCAATACTTTCCATTCGATACTTCCCATTTAATCACCATTGACCAGGCATTCATTGAGCATTCGATTTCCATTCATTGACAAGGGCAAAATGGGCATTGACTGAAATTTCAGTTTTTCACTTTTCACTTGACAATTTTTACATTATAAGTAGTTAAGATATATATATATATATATATATATATATATATATATATATATATATATATATTATATATATATATATATATAATAATTATACTTTGACACGAGTCAGTAACTTTTGGTGTAAACTTCTTACGAATGTAGCCTACAAAGGAGATTGGAGGTCTTTGTAGCTAAAGATTATTGGAGCTGGTTATTAGTAAGATGATCTTTAATGATATTAAGTGAATATTTACATAACTAATTACATGTTTATAATACGTAAAAATGTAAGTATATTTTAAAATGATAGCAAATTAGTTGAGCATAATACCAAAAAGTGCATGTTACTAAAAACTAAAAAGTATTTATGTTTCTTATTATAATTAACACACGACACGCAATTAGTATGTTTTTAACAAAGAAAATAACATAATTATTTAATGGCATGTCACATCATCACTTGCTATAACTGGTCAAAAAACGTTATGAATAGATGTCTTTACTAAAAAAAATTCCTCATTTAACGCTCTTTTATGTAATTCCCTGATATTAAATAAAAAAATACGAAAAACGTGTATCTTATTTATTACAATAATTTCTCGAGATACCTCATGGTTTAACGACGCATACACATAAAATCACACACCAACTGACCAACCTCAACATCTTGGCACATGAACCTTACTGTTCCGAGCACTAACACATAACTAAACGCAACTACACACATTTAAACACTCCCCTAATCCACTCAACTATCCATCTTAACACACTAATAATTACTCATTTGCAAAGTTCAAATCAAACACCCCTGCATACTACCATCAATACAACTTTGTAATACTTTCCCTTTTTATAAAGGGTTTTGGCTGCTAAATAGCTACATATTTTTTCAAATGTACCGTTTTGGTACGTGTACTTTTTTTTCGTTCCATTTTATGTAGTGTACTTTTATTTTTTGTTCCATTTTGCACGGCTAAACTTGTTTTACCGAAACCATAATCACTACTGCCATGTGTGCACGCCACGTTGGATTTCCACTAACAAAAATAAATTAAATTACATGGATGGTCCCTATGGTTTGTCAAACGTTGCAACTTTCGTCCCTAATACGTTTTCTTCATTTTTTATACGTTTTCGTCCGTTTTTATACGTTTTATATATTTTCTTATGTTGTTATCCGTTTTTATACGTTTCATACGTTTTTATCCGTTTTCGTCCGTTTTTATAAGTCTTTCTTACGTTTTCATACGTTTTTACCTGTTTTTATACGTTTTCTTACGTTTTTATCCGTTTTTATAGGTTTTCATCCGTTTTTATAGGTTTTCATCCGTTTTTATACGTCTTTCTTAAGTTTTCATACGTTTTACCCGTTTTTATACGTTTTCTTACGTTTTTATCCGTTTTTATAGGTTTTCATTCGTTTTCGTCCGTTTTATATGTCTGTCTTACGTTTTCATACGTTTTTACCCATTTTTATACGCTTTCTTTCGTTTTTATCCGTTTTTATAGGCTTTCACCCGTTTTTATATGTTTCGTCCATTTTAATACGTTTTCTTATGTTTTTTTTCTTTCTGTTTTTATATGTTTCGTCCGTTTGTATACGTTTTCATCCGTTTTAATATGTTTTCGTCCGCTTTTATGCATTTTCGTTTGTTTAAAGTAAAAGACAAAAGTGACAATTATTTTTAGGGTTACACACCGACTCAAATAATTTAAAGTTTTATAAAAAAAGTTTAAATAGTTTAAATACTTAAATAGTTTAAAAGTTTTATAAAATATTTAAAAGTAAAAAACAAAAGTTTAAAATAGTAAAACAAAAGTTTACAAGAATTTCCGGAATTTAAAAAAGAAAACCAAAAAAAAAAAAAAAAAATTATAAAAAGTTTCATAATTTAATAAAAAAACCAAAAAAAAGTCTATAAAAATCTTAGTAATTTAAAAGTTTATAAAAATTTTCGTAATTTTTAAAAAAGTTTATAATTTTTTTTGTAATTTAAGAGTTTATAAAAATTTTCGTAATTTAAAAAAAAGTTTATAAAAATTATCGTAATTTAAAAGATTATAAAATTTTCGTAATTTATAAAAAAGTGTATAAAATTTTTCGTAATTTAAAAAGAAGTTTATAAAATTTTTTGTAATTTAAAAAATAGTAAAAAAAAAGATTTATAAAATATTTTGTGAAAAAATGACTGTCGATGAAATATGAAATCACCAGGGACAGTAGATGCAACATTGAACAAACCCAAAGGACGATCCATGCAATTTACTCGAAAAATTAAATATGCTACGTAAACTTTTTTCCGGTTTTATACATGTTTACTCAGTTGTCTGTAAACATGCATGCAAAATGAAACAAAAAATAAAAATACACTACATAAAATGGAAAAAAAAAAAGTACAGATACCAAAACAATACATTAGAAAAAAATACCTAGCTATTAGCAGCAAAAACCCTTTTATAAAAAGGAGGAAAAAAATATCTTTATGTATCCACGTGTTGCCAATCGGAAACAAATCACCCGGAGAGCTCCGATCAAAACTCAATTATTTATTATATTTCTAGTCAGTGAAAAAATATAAAAAAAAAAACCCCAAAAAAAATTAACCCCAATCCAATAAATAAAAATAAAAACCCCCCAATCAGTTTCACGATTTAAAAACACACACAGTTAGGGTTTCATTTCATTTCATTCAGTTAAATTTGCTAACTAGATGCAGTGATAATTAACTAATGGAAGTTAGCAGTTCAAGTCAAAGTCAACTGGTTGACGGCGGGGCAACGGCGGCGGAGGCGGCGGTGGTGGTAGGCAATGGTGTTGGAGGTGGAGGAGAGGTGGTGAAGAGGAAGAGAGGACGGCCGCCTAGGGCTCAGCCGAAGCAGCAACCGGTAGCGAAAAAGAGTAAAGAAGTAGTGGATGATGATGAGGATGTTTGTTTTATTTGTTTTGATGGCGGTAGTTTAGTCCTTTGTGATCGCAAGTACGTTTCGCCTTAGGGTTTACATTTTGTGTATTTGCTGTAGTTTCGTAATTTGAGATGATGTTGAATTAATGGATTTTTTTGTTGTGTCTGCAGGGGTTGTCCGAAGGCGTACCATCCTGCTTGCATTAAACGTGACGAAGCGTTTTTTCGATCCAAAGCTAAGTGGACTTGTGGTATGTTGTGTTTTATTTCTTTCTTTCTTTCTTCATTTTGTGGTATTAGGAAAGAAAAAGCGAGTTTATATTATTTGTGAAATAAGTGCTTTTGATTTTGATAAATGGGAATGTAGGATGTAAGAATATCCCACCGCCACACAGATTCAACCCAGGTAAAGCTGGAACATTGGCGTGGCCACTTTAGGTTTGTTTGCACCAAGTGTGGTTCGAACTTGAAACCTCTTACAAACTTTTATCAACTCGGCCACCCTGATGGTTACATGTGTTGTTATTGTTGCTTATAGAAGAAGTAAGCTCTTAGGGTCGTAAAAATTTGGGGTGAACTATATATGAACATGATTGGAGCTGTTTTGTTATAAGTTATGATATATAGAGCTTGTTAACGTAGATCCCTATGTTTCATTGAGTGCCAGCCTCACAGCTAATATCGTTAAGTGCTACATGACAAATATTATAGGTGGAATGATGTAAACATCTAAGATATTCTTCTAAACGAGTTAAGCGAGTTCCTTTTTTCTTTTTTCAAAGGCAGTCCTTTTCTAATAAGGAATGAACTAGGTCATGGAATTGACTGCAAAGAACTGGATAACACGTAATTGCTAAGTGTGACAACGCTCGAGGCACAATTGTCTGGACGTGTACTTTGTGTTTTGACGGGTCTCTCTACTATTAAAGTTTATGATTTATTTGTCAAAGCTAGATTGCGTGCATTTAATTAGATTCTAGGTCATGTTTATGGTAAAGCCGCCAAGCCGGCATAAGAATCTAATTAATTTGAAGTGCATTTAGTGTCATTATGTGTAGGTGATTTGCCTTAATGTAGTTAATATGTTATGCATTTCCTTAATGCTGGAAGAAGAGCTCTAATTGCAATTATGTAACTCACCTACCAATATATTGTGCCGCAAGGTTGCGATACTTGATTTTTTTTGTTATGTATTTCCTTCTTAGTTTGTAACTTGTTATGTATTTGACTATTTGCTTCTTAGTTCGTGACTTCGTGTTGGATAACTTTCTAGTACATGTATCCTGACCTTGTTTGGCCACACTTCCTTTTCTATTTTTGCCCTTACTCTTTAATAATTTTTATTTGGTTTCCATTTTCTTAGTATTGTTCATCCCACCGACATGTGTTCTATTGATCTCAATGTAAATCATTGCGATATTGATATTGGAGTTTTTATACATGATTATCGGCTGGTTATAGATTCTTTTGTACATGAAATCACTTCGTATTGAGTCCTCAAGTGTTCGCTTTAGAAGTTAGCATATCGGCTTACTTCTTATGTCTTGATTAAAAGGATATCAATTACAATCACTAATTGGGTAGGTTAGTGGAGTCATTAATCCCTTGCTGTTTCTATAAATTTCAGGCTGGCATATTTGTAGCATGTGTGAAAAGACAGCACACCATATGTGCTATACGTGTACTTATTCATTGTGCAAAGGATGCATCAAAAAATCTGATTATGTGTGTGTGAGAGATAAAGGCTTTTGTACGGTATGCATGAAAACAATCATGCTGATTGAAAACAAAGATGCAGCGGTATGCAAAATCATATTTCTTATCACACTTGATGTATGTAGTTTTAATCATTTTGCTCATATTTCTTATGTGCATGCTTTTAGGGAAAAGTGGATTTTGATGATAAAACTAGCTGGGAGTATCTTTTTAAGGTATATTGGGTCTACATGAAAGGAATGTTATCTTTAACACTCGATGAACTTACTCAAGCTAAGAATCCATGGAAAATATCAGATACAATCGTTTCCATTGAACCAACTGGTTATATTAGTGCTAGTGGTCGAAGAAGCATTACAGCTGAGTTATCATTAGGAAATATGGAAGCTAATGAATCTAAAAGAAGAAAGACAGATGAGCAGACAAATGGACTCCCTAAAGAAAGTCCGTCTATGGATGGGCCCAAGGAATGGGCAAGCAAAGAGCTGCTAGATTTTGTTGCACACATGAAAAATGGCGATACATCGGTGTTATCTCAGTTTGATGTCCAGGCACTTCTGCTAGAATATATAAAAAGAAATAATCTGCGGGACCCACGAAAGAAAACTCAAATCGTTTGTGATTCGATGTTAAAGAATCTTTTTGGAAAAGCACGTGTTGGCAATATTGAAATGTTGAAGCTTCTGGAGTTACACTTCCTTTTAAAAGAAGAATCTCAGAAGAACACAGTCAACGGTACAGTAAAGCAGGGGGAGACAGTAAAGCAGGGGGAGACAGTAAAGCAGGGTGAGACTGATTGCAAAACTGACGATAATAATACCAGTATAAATAACAACACCACCAATAATAATAATAAAATGGTAGTCGTTGCTTGCAAGGAGCGCAGAAGTAACAGGAAAGCTGAAAAACGTATAACACATAATAAATTGGATGAATATGCTGCAATTGATGTTCATAACATGAGTTTAATTTATATGAGGCGTAATGTGATGGAGAGTCTTATTGAAGATCGGGAAAAGTTTCATGAAAAGGTAGTTGGATCTATTGTGCAAATTAGAATATCTGGGAGTGATCAGAAGGATGATATGTATAGGCTTGTACAAGTAGTAGGTAATACCATTTCATGAACTGTTATGTTAGGTGCTGGTTGTTTTTTGATCTTAACTCTCGAATTGTATTTACAGGTACGACTAAGGTGGATGTACCGTATAAAATTGGCGATAAATCAGTGGATATTATGCTCGAAGTATCCAATTTAGAAAAAAAAGAGACGGTGTCAATTGATACTATTTCAAACCAAGAGTTATCTGAGGTGACTAATTAGATCTTTTCGAAACCCCACACAATTGCTCATTTTTTGATGTACAATATAAAAGGATAACTAACAGTTCTTTTGTTTTTCAGGATGAATGCAGACGCATGCGAGAGAGTGTAAGATGTGGGCTCGTCAGATGCTTTACTGTAGTAAGTCTGCATGCCAGCTTTATCATGAATTTTCCATCCCTTTTGTATTGCTTCTGCTAAGTTTTGTGCTTGATCCAGGGTGAGATACAAGAGAAGGCAATTGCCCTCCAATCAGTGCTGATTGATGATGTGAGTTATTTGGTTTCACGATATAGTGCTTGAAAAATGATATTTCATAGGTTTTTGTTAATTTGGTAATTCCTATGTGTGGTAAAATCTACATGCTAACATGTTTCATTTTCAAAACAAGCTTGTTGTAAGTTATAGAGGTGGCAAAATGGAGGGGTCGGACGACTTAGTAGATGGGCCAAAACTTGTTTTTTAGTACGGGTCAGTAGTGATTGAACCACAAACACCTTTTTGTTAAATTTCTAAAGTTTTTTATAAGCAGTTAATGAGATAACTATGATAGTATGATTAAATTTAAAAAATTATTAGAACCAATAGTTTTGTAACAAAGATCATAACATGTTAAGCTATTGAAATAAAGTTTAGCCAGTAGTTTTGATTATACATTTTAGAACTTTTAATAGTTTATCAAGATCATTCAAAAAAACTTAATCTCATAAATTCACAGGTCCATGTGATCATTCTTGTCTCTACATTAAGAATTATAATCTTATAACACAACCATCCATCTTCTTATGCAATGTTACTCCACAACCTATCTTCTTTCATCAACTTTAATTTGAACTCTTAATTACATCGTTGCTTGGCAGAAAATTAATTATAAGCGTAGTTGGAAAGTTTAATTTGTTAATTTATTTGTCACACTTCAGTTCACAGTTTTTTAATATGACGCGTTTTTTGAGATAAAGTACAATCCAAATTGATCCATTCATATGAAAATGGGTGGGAATTGCTGCCTGTAATAAATTTTGTAGTTTCTGTTGCTTCAATTAATTGGTTTCATTTTTTATGTAATGTAGAGGTTGGAAATTGAGATGCAGCGGCTCAATCAACTTCGCGATCGTGCAAGTGAAAACAAGCAGAAAAAGATATATCCTTTGACGATACTATATATAAAACTTCTAATTATATGTACCATTACCTAATAAGTGAGTTGTATCCTTTTAAGGATCTATTTTCTTGAAATTCCTTGACAAACTTCACTGTTCGAGAATGTGCGCAGAAACTCAAACGTCTAAAGACACCAGAGGAACGTGAGCGGCAGTTACGGGAAATTCCTGAGGTTCATTCTGATCCGAAAATGAACCCCGACTATGAATCTGATGACACAGAGGAGTATTTCAACAACGAAGACGGTTTGTTTTTTCTTTTGTTTTACTGTAATTCCACATATTCATACAGTTCCTACATGTGATTTCTAATGATCAATTGTCATCAAACTCTACAGGAGAACATCCGAAGCCAGAATTTCCTTGGGTTAGTGACACAAATACAACTACTCCTAAAAAAGCAGCCGAGAGTGTTACATCGGATAATCAACCTCGGGACTCAAGTGGCACTACTTACCGAAATCTCGAAGAGGATACCAGTAAGCCAAACACGGGGAAAGATCCGGTTGGGTTAAGTGGCTCGAGGACCCCACAAATTGAGGCTGATTGCGATGGCCCAACCGTCTCAAAATCCAACCCTGAAGCTGCTGTCAGCTCATCTTTACCCAAGGATACTGTTGACATGTGGCATTACCGAGACCCAAGTGGAAATGTTCAAGGACCATTTTCTGTTTTACAGCTGCGGCTATGGAGTACAAGTGGATATTTCCCACCTGATATGAGAATTTGGGCTACCCGTGAGGCTGATTCGTTACTATTGACTAAATTATTGCAAGAACAGATTCATAACTACAATAATTTGTTGCCCGAGAATGTAGCTCCCAATAATAAAGTTAAAAATCAAATCGAGAGGGTCGATGTTTCTAGTGCAATTCAAACATCCACCACTTCTGTCAATCTTGAGATCTTGCCCAACAATTTGAATTGTGATTCCCCAAGTGCTGCTATCTTGACCAAAACGAATGAATCAACAGAACATATAAATACCCGGAATGTGCCTGATATCAATCAACACGTTCCTTCAGTTTCTATAGTTGCAGATTCAGCTCCTGTGGATATACATTTACCAAGTTCGGTGCTGAAAAAGGATATCCATGAAAACAAGAAAGTACAAGATTCTATTGAAAAGGAAGAGACGAAACTTGTGGTTCAGGATTCCGGGAACCCGCCTACTTGGAGTACTTCTTTAAGTCTAGAAGTTGGTGGGGCCCAACTTCCTGAAACAGCCAATGATTGGGCAGTCAAACCGGTGGAATGGGACACAAGCCATGTACCTGTATCTTCTTTAAACCATCAAGTTGTTACTTCAAATCCGCATATGGACCAAATTACCGATTTGCCCTCATGGCATGGACTTGGTGAAACGATCGAGTTTAGCACATTGGCGGAAGAATCGGTTTCAGATTTACTGGCTGAAGTTGATGCAATGGAATCCCAAAATTGTGTGGCGTCGCCTACTTCTAGAAGGAATAGTTTTCTTGAGGATTTGTTTAACGGGTCCATTGACGATTTCAGTCCCACTGGAGATCAGGGTACAAGAAGTGATGGGTTTAGTTCGAGTGCTGATATACAATTAAGTCGTCAATCCACAGGTTTACCGTTCTCTTTCGGGCTCGAGACGAAACCTAATTCAGATGCAAGTATTCCTCATACGACTAGTTTGGCTGTTAGTATTCCCCAGCCAACAAATTCGGATAATATGGGATTCAAGTGGGCGGAAATGGGCAGTGCTATGCTCCACCCGCCCCGTCAAAACATGATTGATTTAAATGATTACACACGGGCTGAAGCTGATGAGGCAGAAAGAGATGATCAAATTGAAGAAAAGGCAACAAACCGTATGGTGGGAAGTAATTCTAAAGAGAAAGAGGGCGAGAGTGTAATCGGGAAGGTGTCAGAAACAAAGCTTGTTGGTGGTTTTCAAGAAGCAGAGGAGGAAGAAGGTGAGTTTGTACAGCCTGAGTTGGCACCGCCGCCACCACCGTCACCACCACCTCCACCGCCGCCACCGCCACCGCCGACGCCACCATCCCTACCACCACCACCGCCGCCACCATCATCTCTACCACCACTACTGCCGCTGCCGCCACCACCACCAACAACGGGATTTGATGTGGTGGATTCACGGAGATCGGGATCAGGAAAACCGTCCCACGGAACCACAAGTGCAGGCAGAGTCCATACACACTCGAATTCTAGTCGAAGCGGGAGTGTAGCGCGGGACTCGCACCACAGGAGGTCAAGTGGTGGTGGAGATAGATACAGCAGTAACAGTCCACGAGAAAGAGGTCACCATGTTGAGGACTCGGGATATAATAGAGGCAGTAGATCTTCTTGGAGTAGGCAAAGCTCATTCGGTGCCGGTAGTGGTGGTGGTAGTGGAAGTGGTTATTCTAGGCCACCGTCAAAAGTGCAGCGTGTATGTAAATTTTATGAAAGTGGGCGGTGCAAGAAGGGATCGGCTTGCGCCTATTTACACCCAAAAGACCGGTAAGATTTTGGGAGGTGGTTCCTTATAAATTGGTGACCTGTTTTTTGTACAATCAGTATATGTATTAGTTTGTTGTCTAGATGAAGCTCATATGGAGTTGTGACATGTAATTGCCTCTGCCTATGATTCAATTTATCACTTGCTCATACATTTATGGCTTTCATGCATCATTACAATGGGGGGATTTTTGGTTAAATGTGTTGATACCAGTAAGATGTTAAATATGCGCATCTTATTTGTTTTCTTCTTCGTTTTATTCTTGAGAATATCTGAATGCAAGAATAATTGATCTTTTGTGTGTTTTCTCTTTCCCAAACTTGAAACTGTAGTGTCCGAAATGAGACCACATTGTGGCTTTAGTTACTCGGAATATGTTGTACACTAGTACCCTACACTAATACAATTGAAGTTAACAATCAAAGCGACGCAAACTTGTAAAAGACATCCCAAGTTTTTACATTTTCTATTAAATAAGATGACAAAATATATGTAGACTCTGTATAGAGTTTATTATTTCTTAGGAATATTTCTTCTATTAAATTATATACACAGTCGTCATAGTTTATAATCAGGATTGATAAATTCAACAAGAAAAAGCATGAACTTGACCACGGGCTGGCTTTTGAACCTTGAAGGAGTCAAGGGAATTAAGGAATATCTAACCCTGTCTCGTGAAAATTTAAATTATTTGTTAACAATAGTTCTTAAGAACTGTGTTTAATAATTAATTCTTCACATTTTAACAGTAAAAATAATCAAATATTTGGATACAACTACAAAAAATCACTAACTAATTTTGATATTTTTTCAAACACAATCATAATCCACTATTTTTTTTATTGGTTATTTGAGCGAAAAAGTGGCTTTTTATTATTTACTCAAGGGTTGTTTGATAAAAAATACTCCATCAAAGCTGCTGAATGATTCTAAGATGTTGAATGAACATGATTCTGAGTGAAAATGATTGTTTGATATTTGTTCTGAATGAGCAATCTGAGTTGCCTGAAATTACCAATTTAACATTCTGTATGATTTTGTATTGCACAGTATATACCGTTTGCTAAAAAAGTTATTAACTCGAATAAAAATATAATATAAAGAAAGTAATGTTGGAATAAACAAAAAAAAAATGTAAATAGTATTATCGAAAGATCATACAATAATATAAATTACGAACTAATCTTAGTTTGAAGCATTTAAAAATAACTCATTAGCAATCTGATTACGGAGATTAGCCATATATTCATTGCCTTGAGGACCCCATTGTGTGTTGTCCATGCCTTGTCCCCCACTTCCTTCACCTTGTTCTTCAGTAGTAAACATGGTGTTTGCATCGCTCTCCAAAAATAACTGATCGTTAATGTTGCATTTCCTTATGAAGTTGAGGACCGCAAAACAGGCAATCACTACATTTCTTTGTACTGGAAAAGGATAAGGAGCCATTTGTTTAGTATTGGGAACCTTGTTTTAGTATTGGCTACTAGGTTGCTAATGATTCGACTAACACCAATTATTGACCTCAAAAGGGTTTGATGATTACAACAACTGCGGTGGATCTTATAAACCAATTTTTTTTATCGAGTCAAACCCAATTAAAACCGGGTCAAACAAATTAAAGAAGAGAGCGAATAACAATTTTTACTGTTCATTCGTCTTCCTCCCTTTTACCAGCTCTCACACACACCCAATTAACCTCACTTAAGTACAATTAACTCTTCTAGATGCTCTCTGACACGTCTGAAAAAGGAAGGACACCTTGGCGATCCCAAGGCTTGTGATTGGTCGAAGTGATGTGGCTCATGATCCAAGGGTTGTGATCATTGCTTATGACGAATCAATCATTGGAGGGCCAGGATTGAAGGGATCAGACGCTCCTAGAAGACCTAGAATCATCCTCAGCTCCCTATAAATAGAGGCTCCATCACACACAAGAGGGATCTTTTTACTCGTTTTTATTATTAGCTTATTGTAATGCTTATTGTAGTGTTCCTTTACTGTCTTTTGAAACAGCATTGTATTTCCTTTTTAATATTGTAATTCTCTTAAAGTTTTAATAAAATTCTGTTTGTTTAAATAATTGTCTATTTACTTTTAATGCTTTAATAATGTTTTCAATTGGTTAAAATAAGCTGTCTTAAGCTCTTTAATAAGCTCTTACTACTTCTACATAAGCTCAGTCCAGCTTCTCAATAGTTGGATTGAGTTTATTTAAGCTTGTGATTTAACAACCTGATCTTAAGGAGAAATAAGCAGTTTGGATGATAAGCCAGATTTGGATGAGCTTATTGGACTTTACCAGCTTGTTTTAAACAAGCTGGAGCTTGTATATCAGCTCTTGGAGCATTTATAGTCCTTGTTTGAGCAAATGACCAAGTGAGTTATACTTTTACAAATTTTAGCTTGTTGAACTGCTTATT
>CP139503.1:223129436-223354715 GCA_021014915.2 Artemisia tridentata subsp. tridentata
GCTTATTCAATAAGTTATCCAAAATAAGCTATTAAGTACTAATTTCACCATTTCACCACTCGAACCAAAATTTTATGTTTTTCAAAACCCCAATAATTTTACTTTTAAAAGTGTGCCAATTTATATATAGATACATACAAGTGTATATTTCGTCTTAAACTCGCGTAATTAGCACTAATCACATTTGTATCATCAAACTAGTACCACAAGCAACAAGATTTACCACACAAGCAAGAAATATCATAACTTGTATAAAAATCACTAAAAAGTCGAGCACCCATAAACTATATATCAAACCCTAGCTTTTTCATTTTAGCAAAACATACATAATAAGCACTTGGTAACACTTTTAAACATCACAAGAACATGTAATGAACAAGATTGAACAAGTTTTGAAGATCCTTACAAAGATTTGAGAAAATGTTGAGAGGTAGGAAACTCAAGAACACTCCAAATTGCACCAAATTTACCTACACTAGTACAAAAATGGGATTTAGTCACACATGTTGTTTTTCGAACGGTCACACAGTAACTTTTTTATGTGACTAAATGTACCAGAATAAAAGAAATAGCCACACTTGATCCGACTTGTGTGACCATTTCGTCTTTCCAACTGAGGCTACAGTCACACATTTGAATATTTTCGTGACTAAAGATATCTTGTATTTTTTTTTTGATTATTTAGTCACATATAATTTGGGACGTGTGACGGATACAAATAAGTTTGAAACATTAGTCACACTATATATATACATATGTGACAAATATATGTCACACAATTGAAAAATGTGACCAAAATCCATATATGGTTACATGAAGTAATTGTGTATGTGACTAAATCATATACTCAAATTTGTCACACATTATTTAAAAGTGACTAAATCATATAATCAAATTTGTCACACATTATTTAAAAGTGACAAAATCATATAATCAAATTTGTCACACATTATTTAAAATATTTAAAAGTGACTACTTAATTTTTCCCAAAATAAAATTTCACTCTTCTGCCCACCTAAAATTTTCCCAAAAATCAAACTGCCCACCTTCCCAAATATCCCAAATATCCCTCTCAACTTCTCAACTTTTCACATACATACATCTGGTCTTCTTCTTCTACCACACTATACTCATGTACACCAAAATTCAGGTACTTATTTACCAGCTCCATACCCACCTAATGCAGGCGTTTATCCACCATCCCCGTACCCTCCTCAGGCGGCAACTTATCCTCCTCAGCCATATGGCTCCAATTATGCTCATGGTAACACCTCTATCACGATTTATCGTCTTTATTAGAATCACCAGTTTTATTCATCATCTTTATTCTATTTGTATGCAAATGGGTCAATTTGGGTTTAACTGGAGTAAAAGAGTCAATTAAAAAGGAAACAAGTAAATTTTGTTATGTTGGTCAAACGCCTCCATTGGGATATGATTTTTGTAAGATTGATGTGTTGATTTTTGTGTTTGGTTTGTAGAGTTTGGTGGTGTGTGAAAGTGTTGTTGAGAGGAATTTATTTGCGGATGTTGCGAAACTGGTGTTTGATAAGAATAAGAGGAAAGATGATATTAGTCAACCACTCTTTCATATGAGATTAGTCAGTGAGTAACTATAGACTTGCAGTTTTTGAAAGAGCAGTGTGCCTGTTGGTGTCATGTAGTTATATGGTGGCTAATTAGCCAATCACATCTTGGCTGAACAGCCGTTATGTTGTGTGAATGGTCAGTAAGCTCACCTAGATTAATTTAAATTTTGTTAGCAGCCTTGTTGTTCAACTACACTTTGGACTTTTCTGTAAATAGAGATGAATATTCGTGGGATGTAGTAGTATCACCAACAATAACATTTTGGTGGCTAATTAGCCAATTGTATATCGGCTGAATTCCCGTCATGTTGTGTGAATGGTCAGTGAGCTCACCTAGAGTGTCGTGTTAAAGCAATTGGTTCTTTAAGCTTTATCTTGTTATGCCAAGGCAATTAACTACACATGTTTGACTTATAGCAGCTCTGGATTTGCTGTTAAGTGGGGGTTAGAGTTTGTGGGAACTTTTTGGTGGCTAATTAGCCAGTCACATCTTGCCTGAATGGTCAGTAAGCCCACCTAGATAATTGTGTTTAGAAGCCTTTTGCGCTCAATTTTCTATATTGTTTCACTGAGGCAAATACGTTACAGGGCTAAGTTTAAATTGGAAAGTCCACAGTCATACCATTACTTGAATCAGTCAAAGTCGTATGAACTTGAGGGTGTAAGTGATGCTCATGAGTATCTGGCTATCAGAAGGGCAATGGACATTGTTGGAATTAGTGAAGAAGAACAGGTTAATATTATATATATGTTTCCTATAAAAACATGTCCCACCTTAAGGCATTAATGCATGAAATTGAATGCTATAACGCTGACAAAACCTTATTTTGAAATAGTTTTGAGCAGTTCTGCATCAACTTCACAAATGAAAAACTGCAACAACATTTTAACCAGGTTCGCTTCTATCAATCAGACTAGAAAATCGCAACTATAAAAATTTTCTACTGATGTTTTTGTTGTTGTTGAATTCTTTGTTGCAGCATGTGTTTAAAATGGAACAAGAAGAGTACACAAAAGAAGCGATAGATTGGAGCTACATAGAGTTCGTTGACAACCAAGATGTTTTGGATCTTATCGAGGTGTTAAACTAATCTGTGCTTGTTTGTATGCACTTTTCATCCCTATTTTAATTACTTTAATGAACACTAACAAATTTTGTTGCAGAAACCTGGAGGAATCATCTCACTTCTGGATGAAGCCTGGTACGACTCTTTTATAAAATTTTACATATTTTCATTTTTTTAACATTATTAATGCTCATCAAACCAAAGCTTTCTCGTACTAGTTTTACAATAGCTCATTATGCTGGAGAGGTATAGATGTATATTCACATGCGATAAATGGTTGCTTTCTTTCTTTGCTTAGTTGCTTGTTTTGCTGATCTATATATGCAATTTTTGCTTTTACTGCAGGTGACTTATTTAGCTGATCAGTTTCTAAACAAATATCAGGATTTATTAACCGCCTCAAAATGCTCCTTTGTTGTTGGCTTGTTTCCTCCACTTCCTGTAGAGTCATCCAAGTCTTCCAAATTTTCATCCATTGGTTCCCGCTTCAAGGTATTGCTGTTTTTAATGGTTTTAACCAGATTTTTTTATGTGATGGCACGATACTCTGCTTCTCCACAGCTCTTGCTACAAACTTTTGCTTTTCACATTTACTTATATTCTGATTAAAGATGAACTTGTCTACTAAATGCAGCTGCAACTTCAAGGTATGCGTGGAGGGAGCTATTGGGAACTTGAAGATCACAATTCTTCAAGGTGCAAATCTTGCTATTCGTGATATGTTATCAAGTGTCTGTTAAGGTTTTAATGTTTGGTATCTTAGTGTGCTCTGGTAAGTATCTAATTGTCGTCTAAATTATGCTGACTACTTGCATACTATAATTAAGAGCTTCTTTGAGAGTGTCTGTTAAGGTCAGAGTGTCGAGTGATGAAAAATATGATTGTTGTATCCCGAAGAAGGCAAGACAACTAGAGTACTAGACAAATCATGTAATGGTTCAAGTAATGTCCTGCAACATTAGGTAGTGAGGGCTTCATAGGGTCAGAGTGGGGATAACTAGACAAATCACGTAAGGGTTCAAGTAATGTCCTGGAACGTAAGGGTTCAAGTAACTGAGTATAAGTTGTTGCATTTCGTGTTCACAGTAGGGTTTAGACCAAGGAAAAATGTACACTTGAGCGACCAAAGTAAACTTGTATACATCAAAATATTGATGTTCTGTATAGTTTTTCAGCTCATGCTTTATAGCTGAGCTCCTCATGATATCCTAGATATGTATTTTTATGATAATAGCATGCAACTTAATACATTCCTGTTTATAGTTTTGTAATCTTTATATTTACTTTGATTGTGCTCAAATGTAGCAGACAACTCACATAAGCATGAAACAAACGAGTCCCCAGACCTGCAGCTGCTATTGGGCTTACGGAGAGTTTGCTTGCAATAGATCCTGGGCAAAGAGGAACTGCTGCTCTTGCTCTCAAGAGTGAGGTAACTCCCTCGTTTTTATAGTCCTAAATGTTTATCTTGTTTTAGTTTTATCAAAAGAAAATTTGAGCATTTATTACTGAAAATGCAGATTTTGGTTCACTGGCAGTTGGTGGGCGAGAAACAACAGACACGAGAATCCTGATCGAGAGTTCGAGAGTTCACTGGAATTATCATGCATTAATGGGCATTTTGAATACATTTGGAATATATAGGCAGAAGTCCAAGAGAATCCTGCTCGAGTCTTCGGATAGTGAAGTTTTGAAATTATTCAAGGCAAGAAACAACAAACACGAGCTAGTGCATTTTTAATACTGCCAGATATTATAGTATGAGCAGGTGTATTAGTTGTGTTAGTTATAAGTTAGTACTGTTGGTTCATACAGTTAGTAGTGCTATTATATATTATTGTATTTGAAGTTGTTTTGATATATATTTGAATTTGTTTTGATATATATTGATTTCTTAAATGTGACTAAAAGATGTATATAGTTACACTTAATAACACTTTTGGTCACTGTTTGTTTAATTTGTTGTGTGACTAAATACTACAAAAGGCCACACACACAAAAATTCATGTGGCAATTGGATGATCAATAGTCACACAAAATACAAATTTCTTCACTTTAAACAACATATGGTCACACTTATTAACACTTTTGGTCACTTTATGCTTAATTGTATGTGACTAAATACCCAAAACAAACATGCTTTGTGTGACTAAATATTACAAAAGGCCACACACACAAAAAATTCATGTGACCATTGGATGATCAATAGTCACACAAAATACACATTTCTTTCACTTTAAACAGCATATGGTCACACTTATTGACACTTTTGGCCACTTTTTGCTTAATTGTATGTGACTAAATACCCAAAACAAACATGTTTTGTGTGACTAAATATTACAAAAGGCCACATAAACATAAAATTCAAGTGACCATTGGATGAACAATAGTCACACAAAATACACATTTCTTCACTTTAAACAGCATATGGTCACACTTATTCACACTTTTGGCCACTATTTTTTAAATTGTATGTGACTAACTCGAAAAAAACAACACACGTTGTGTGACTAAATCATCACAATCTTCACATTTATTATATATTCATGTGGCCATAGGATGGGAAATAGTCACACATACTGATAAATCCAACAAAACTTGTGCCTAATTGGTCACACATATTCGGGTTTTGGTCACTCTTTTTCAATGAAAACGGTCACAAACTAAACAATGTGATACGGTGGCGCGACTTTTTGTCACACACACCAAAAAAACGTGTGACTATATGCATATAGTCACACATTTTGTGGTGTGACCGTAGGCCAAATCTGTACTAGTGCCAAGACACGTTCCGATTAACCCAAAAAACTTGAAAGTACACCCCGATTAGTTCAAACTTCACTAGATTTTTGTAGATCTTGAATTTTATGTTAGGTCGAGAGTTTTGAGGGTTAGAAGAGGTAAGAAATGATCTTGGTAAGAGGTTGAGATGAAAATGGGAGTGTGAAATGTTATGTGCACACTTAGGGTATAAAAACAAAACATGCTAAGTCATCAATTACTAAGCATATATTAATAGGATAATTTTTCTTGTCTTGGTGTGGGGAGTGGGTGGCAAACGACAAGTAACAAGGGGGGGGGGATATTTTTGTTCCTCGTTGGTGTATCGTGTGTCGGTTTAAGCTTAAATGTTACCGTAAAGTCCCGGTTTAACGTGTTTGGACACATAAACGCAAAATAAAGTTTTTATTGACGTTTTCGTCAGAATAATAATAAAATATTATTATTTGCTCAAAAATGCATTTATTTGACTGCTACCATATATACTGTGCTGTCGGTTCGCGTGTGGGGTTGCTTTTCAGTAAATACGAGAAAGCTTCTCAGTTAATTACGAAACTTGTCAGTAGCTATCAGAAATAGAATAATTTACGCTTACTGACAAAAATAAACTTTTTCAGCAGTGACTGTAAGCTACAGTATGCGGGACAGCTCCCAAAAATGCTTAGAAATGCTCAGAAACATGCAATTGCGCATAGAAATGCTCGGCTTAAAAATAATAAATAAATATTTATTATTAACTTAAAGTGTGAAAAATACCATTTGTCACAGTCTTCCCAGCTAATGGGGAAATCCGTCCCGGATTTCAATTTGCTTTACTCGATGAGTTCGAAAAGAGATGAGGATATTTTCGCTTGATTTCATCCTCTCGCTCCCAAGTGTACTCGGGACCTCTACGAGAGTTCCAACGGACCTTCACAATTGGGATACGACTCTGCTTTAGTCGTTTTACTTCCCGGTCCAAGATTTCAATCGGTTTCTCGATGAAATTCAGTTTCTCGTCAAGCTGAATCTCATCCAAGGGAATGGCAGCGTTATCGTCAGATAAGCACTTTCTCAAGTTGCTGACATGAAAAACATCATGTACAGCGCTGAGTTCGGACGGAAATTCGAGTCGGTAGGCTACCGGCCCGATTCTGGCAAGAATCTCAAAAGGTCCAATATAATGAGGGTTCAACTTCCCACGTTTACCAAATCTTATCACGCCTTTTCATGGCGAGACCTTTAGCATCACTTTATAACCCACTTGGAACTCAAGGGGTTTTCGCCCCTTGTCGGCATAGCTCTTTTTACGGTCACGAGCCGCTTGCATTCGGCTCTTGATCTGCACAATTTTCTCGGTAGTTTCGTGGACTAGGTCTGGTCCGGTATGTTGACTTTCTCCGACTTCAGCCCAACATATTGGCGATCTGCTCTTCCGACCATAAAGTGCTTCATATGGTGCAGCCTTGATGCTGGTGTGATAGCTGTTATTGTAGGAAAACTCGGCTAAAGGCAAATGCCTATCCCAGCCATTCCTGAAGTCAATCACACAGGCTCTCAGCATGTCCTCCAACGTCTGAATGGTCCTTTCACTCTGACCATCAGTCTGAGGATGATAAGTTGTACTCATGTCGAGGTCGGTTCCCAATGCGTCCTGGAGCGACTTCCAGAAGTTAGATGTGAAACGACTGTCTCGATCAGAGATGATTGAAACAGGCACACCATGCCTTGTGACAATTTCCTTCACATACAGTCTTGCAAGTTTTTCCATGCTATCATTTTCCTTTATAGGGAGGAAATGAGCGGATTTAGTGAGACGGTCAACGATTACCCAGATCGTGTCATAACCGCTCGACGTCTTAGGAAGCATGGTGATAAAATCCATAATGATGCGCTCCCATTTCCATTCTAGAATTTCAGGCTGTACAAGTAGACCGGATGGTGTCTGGTGTTCAGATTTGACTTTCGAACACGTTAAACATTTATTGACGTACTCAGCTATATCGGCCTTCATGTTTGGCCACCAATATAGCTTTTTCAAATCCAAGTACATCTTGTCGGATCCTGGATGGATGGAGTATTTGGATTTGTGAGATTCGTGCATGATCAAATCATGAATTCTTCCGTATAGCGGGATCCAACTCCTGTCCCCATAACACAAAACTCCAACGGATCTCTTTACGAAGCCATTCTCACTCTCTGGCAGATTTTATGTAGTTGTTCCACCAGGTCAAAGCGGCATCCATGAAAGTGAAAGATCATACTTGACCCTGTCGTCATCGTTACAACCACTGATGCGAAACACGGTTTCCAGCTTTTCAATCCACCTAGTCAGTCCAATGACTCCCTCTGTCCCTCCGAAACCTCCAACCATGATCTTTCGAAATTCAGAGTAAGTGCAGCCACGGCTGTTGGTCACTGGCCTGGACATTCCGGTGTTGGTGGTTGTGTTATTTATGGCGGCGAGTGCGGCGGCCACACGATCATTGATGAGCTGATCTAGAGTTGCTTGATTCACCACAGGTGGGTTTGCCGCGGTCCTGGTTAGGGCGGCGTTCTCAGCAACTCTACCCTGCGCGGCTCTTGCCGGGGTGGCATTCTCAGCAGTCCTGCCTCGCACTGCTCTTGCTAGGGTAGGTGTGTTAACAGTTCATCCTCGTGTGACTCTGGTTGACTTTCACTTGGGTGCCATTTATCTGCATCACAAGAAGATGACGATAAATGAGATCTCGATTACAAAAGGAAGGTGTCATATGAATATATGGATATCGCAAACAGAATGCAAGAATAAAGTCAACCATAGAGGAAACGAACAATCGAATAGAAAAACCAAGCTTGTTATATATATATATATATATATCGGATATATATATATATATATATATATATATATATATATAGCTTGTTATATATATATATATATATATCGGATGGAATAGAAGTTCAAAAAATTACAAGCAAGGCTAATAGTTAGTGATGGACTGTTAAGTGACAAATCATCAGTTTAATGGAATACACCATCTACTGAAACTAATCTAGGCTCGGTCACGCTCAAGGTGTAACTGCTCTAATGCTGCAGTCATCCCTCCAATAGCAGCCTCCAACTGATCCACACGGTGTCTCAGCTCGTGGTTCTCTCTCATCATAGCACCGATCGTATACTCAGCAGTCATGATCCTCTGCTACTGAGCGCGATCAGTACCTTGAGCTCTCCTCAATATCCCCTGAATCCTGGTCTGGCCTCTGCCCAAACCAATAGCCCTAAAGTCCAAATCCCTGAGCTCACTACCGTGTAATCTCTCCAATGCATCTAATCTGGCTCTCAGGCCAATCATCACACGTCTGTCAGAATACATCTCCTCAAACAACACACAGGCAACCCTGTTAACTGTCCCAATCCTCCTCTCAATACTCTGAATGTGGTCAGGCTGCTCTAACCTCTCAATCTGATCTGAGTGCACATCAAGTAAACTGGCATGGTTCACCAGCTCCATGACAGTGGGTTCCTCGAGCTCGGTTGGTGAGACTGGTAGAAGCGGAGAAACCACTGGTGATGGAAGCGGAGAGGGTATCGGAGATGAAGGTGGCACAAACGAAGGAGATGATGGAGTGTATTCTGGACTAGCTGCACGCACACCCGTGCTGGTATCACAAGTAATGTCAATCCACTGGCTATCACTCAAATCCTATATCTAGGCAGCCCTAGAGCTCTGCCCTACCTCAAATACCCCATGTACATCCTCCATGATGCCCTTGCCATCCCGTGGTATCATCACCTGATCTGGATCCCTCGGTGCCTCTTTGTCCCTGTCAACACCCGAACAAATAGGAGCGTGATCAACGGGTGTTGTCACTGCTGGTGTGGGCTCTACCTGAACCTGCTCTGGATCCTCCTCCTCATCAGAGTAAGACTGAATAGACCTCCGTAATATCTGACGGGGAGGGGAATGATCTGGAGATGACATAGGTGACTGAGATGATGATGAAGTAGAGGTACCCGGGTAACCATAACGGGTCCTCCTGAGTGGTGAGGATAACACAGATGATAGCTGGATGCGACGTCCATGGACTCTCCTATAAGAAGCCCGACGTCTGATGGGTGGTGTAGTCTGAGTATGCTGGGTGAGAGTGTAAAGCTGAGCTGGAGATACACAGTGAGCTGTGGCATAGCGGGGTAGGTATGGTGAGGTAAATACTGGAGTGGTGTGTGTACGCTGAGCAGCAGCTCTGAAAACCTCCATCAACGGGTCATTCGGAAATGTAACTGGTCATCGCAACGGGGAAGTGTGTCCAGCAGCAAGTACCTCATCATGTGCATCGGAAGGGAGAAACATGGTCTGTGACAAATACGGTGTTGCATGTGTAAGTATATAGAAAATACTTATATCATATATGTTAAGTAAAATACTCAAACAACATAGTATAACACTTAATCATATAAGGCAAATAGCGATCAAATCATGGCAAGCTAGACAGATATGCATCTAGGCAGGCATGCATCTGGCGGTTATAAGGAAACGTTTTTCATAAACTGGTTACAGTTTAGGGTTTTTATAAACCTAGTTCTCTATAACCTAGGCTCTGAATACCAATCTGTAACACCCCCAAAATCAGGATTTGCGGAAGCAACATATTTGGGTGCTACTAAATCGATAATCACAACACAAAGATATAGAGAACGGATTAAAATCTGTTTTAAAATAGTTTACATTTCCAAAGTTAAATTGACATACATCAAGTTCAATTCAATTAAAATGAATCCCATTTAACAAATCGGTCCCAAATTCAGAGTTTAACGCATAAGCAAAAACATTTCCAACAAACTTATGACCATTGCCATGCCCTGCCTTCAGTAAACACATTCTCAAATACCTGAGAAAAACATACTAAAAGTCAGCTAACGCTGGTGAGTTCATAGGTTTAAAGTAAATAAGCACATATGGACCATAGCAAATAATTCAGCAATCACACTAATTCGGTATGCAAACACTAAGCTCATCCAACTGAAACTAGACAAACAATGTTTTTACTCAATTGAAAAGTTTACGTGTGTCCAGTGATCGTGTATTTCTTGCTTGCTGTGTGGTAAGGTACATTTCAAAATAGTTTATCGTATAAGACTCTTTGGTTATGGCTCATGGTGAAAGTGTATGGTAAAAATACGTGCGACGGAACTTCCGTGCTTAGTGCTTGTCGTCGCAAAATGCATAAGTAATATATATATTATCGTATATATATATTTAATAATTAAGTATTTAATTAATTAAGACTTATAATTAATTAAATAGGTATTGAATAATTAATATGATAATGGTGATAGTGGGGTATTATTATATTATAAGTATTATGATTATTTATAATATAATGATAATTATAAAGAAATTTATAAGTATTTAATTTTGAGCAATTAAATAAATGTAAATGTATAAATATCAAAAGTGTATTAACAAATCTTATAAGGTCTAAAAATATTAATTTAGAAGAATTAATATTTTTAATAATAAAAATAATCCGTTTCGTCTTTTAGTCAGTTTTTATCCGAAAATATTCCAAGTGTTGAAATTTTAGAAAAATCGGGCATGACCCATTCGTTTATTCAAACTTTTCCATCTTTCCCAAGTGTTGCAATTTCCCCAAATAATCTCTTTCGTTAACTATATTTGCAAAACTAGTCCAAAATGTATATTTATCGTTATAACTATATTTATTGTTACGATTACTTCTTAATTATAGTTTTCGATACAAAAGTCAACGTTTAGTCATAATACTTTCAAAAGTAAACAAAAAGTCAACAACTACAATTTTAGGTCGAAAAACCTATTTATTTGTCTTATTGGGCTTAAGGTGTCAAAACGAGTCCAAAATGGTTTTAATCGATATATAACGTTTTAATAAGTCCAAATATTAATAAAAGGTCGAAAAATGCTCAAAACTCATTTTTGTCACCTGAATTATTTATTGGGCCGAAAAGTCCATATTGGGCCCAAAAGTCCAAGTTTAGCCCAAAAGTCATTTAACCTTTTTAAGTTATGATATATATATCGTTAAGTTTCTAAAAATCATTTTAGCATATCAAATAAGCCATTTGGTCAAAAAGTCAACCCATGGCCGAAAACACATGGGCTCGGCCCATTGTGTGTCGAGACCCTCATAAGCCCAAAAATTGTTTTAAACCTTTAAGTCCTTTTAGTCCAAATAGTTTTTGTAACAATTTTTAAATAAGCACTTATAAATAAGCCATTAAGTCAAATGGTCAACCAAAGCCAAAACATATTGGTCTCGGCCCAATATGTGTCGTACGACCCTTTTTGACCCAAATAAGCCAATACACAATAAGTTATAGCTTATTCAATAAGCTATCCAAAATAATCTATTAAGCACTAATTTCACCATTTCACCACTAGAGCCAAAATTTTATGTTTTTCAAAACTCCAATAATTATTCTTTTTAAAAGTGTGCCAATTTATATATATATATATATATATATATATATATATATATATATATATATATATATATATATATATATATATATATATATATATATATATATAGGGAGGCGTTATTGTGGTGAACACATTTAAAATAGATAAAATAGGCACAATTGTGGACCGTTGGATCAAGCACCATAGATGAGATTAGAAATTAAATAGAAAAGTGGCACAATTGTAATTAAATAAAACACAAATGGCATTTGTAAATCTTGTACCATTAAAATTAACTATAGTAATACGTAATAAATGTTGTGCCATTAATGGAGGTATCAAGATTCTTAGCAAATTAAATTTCACTTTCCATAATCAACGTTTTGTTTTATTATTATTTTTTCTTTTTGTTTTTTTATTTAATATTTCTATACAATTTTGGTGACACACAAAAATGAGTCATAAAAATTAGTGTGTCTAAAAAATTATCAAATAAAAAATAAGGTGATTTTTTACAAAATTGATAGATCGCTCTATATATTGATGATACACACATTCGAAGTGACAATCAGTACACATATACATCTAAAAAATTATCAAATAAAAAATCAAGGTATAAAAAATCAATAACTATCTTTGATGCACAATACACATTCGAAGTGACAATCAGTTAACTATCTTTGATGCACAATCAAGGTATAAAAAATTATCAGTACACATACACATTCAAGGTATAAAAAAAATCAAGGTATAAAAAATTATCAGTACACATACACATTCGAAGTGACAATCAGTTAACTATCTTTGATGCACAATCAAGGTATAAAAAATTATCAGTACACATACACATTCAAGGTATAAAAAAAATCAAGGTATAAAAAATTATCAGTACACATACACATTCAAAGTGACAATCAGTTAACTATCTTTGATGCACAATCAGTACACATACACATCTAAAAAATTATCAGTAGAGATAAATTAAGTGTTTTGACACATTTAGTTTCATAATTGAATGACATATTTTTAAATAGGATGTGTCACCTATCACAAATATCATCTACAAATGAAAAGTCTAGCTTTTCAAGCAGTTATGCGGTTTAATAGACCAAAACTATCACAAATATCATCTACAGTAGTATTCAACAATAGAATGGTTAATTGAGAACCAAAGAAATAATGTGAAGTATACACTTTTCCTATATAGAAATAAGCCAAGACAAACACTCTTAATGTAAGACAAATAAGCAGATCATAAAACTATTTCCTGAACTTACAAGACAACTATAGTCTAAAAAGAAAACCATTCGAGCAAAACAAAAAGGTCGTTAATCCACAAACAAGAAAAGAACTATAAGTTTTTGGGGATAGAGAGGACGAGATCTGAGTTTTGTGTGTTGGTTTTGTGATGGAGTTATATGGGTCGTCAACATCCAGTGCCACACAATGAACCTCGTCATATGTTTATGGTTTTCGGCAATAAATCCGGCGACAACAACAATTTTACTCGATGTTTGTCGACTCGCCATCGGTTAAAATTTCGATGTGACATCAAATCGGAAATAAGACTATGAAATCCGATCACAATAGTTGCCGGATCTGAAAAAGGTATACCGAAACCACCGAAAAACTCTTAGAATAGGGGTGGTACTAGATCTGTTTTATTAACTGTAAATCATCTTCGTCTTGTATCTAAACACTGATATGAGGGATTGAGGGATTATGTGGTTTACTTTTGATGAAAGAGAAATTTTTTTCTTTTGTTTTAGATAGTGAATGACGGTTAGGAGTTAGCAAAAAGATAGGATAACTCAAATGTCGATAATACCCTTATTTATTTGTTATTGATTTTAGATTTAATTAATTGTCTAATTGTTACTAGTCAACTTTAAATGCCACGTGTTGAATGTGTATTGGTGCCTATTGTTCATCATTTTAAAATGTTCATCACATGAACGCAAATCTATATATATATATATATTATATATATATATATACACATACATACAAGTGTATATTTCGTCTTAAACTCGCGTAATTAGCACTAATCACATTTGTATCATCAAACTAGTACCACAAGCAACAAGATTTACCACACAAGCAAGAAATATCATAACTTGTATAAAAATCACTAAAAATTCGAGCACCCATAAACTATATATCAAACCCTAGCTTTTTCATTTTAGCAAAACATACATAATAAGCACTTGGTAACACTTTTAAACATCACAAGAACATGTAATGAACAAGATTGAAAAAGTTTTGAAGATCCTTACAAAGTTTTGAGAAAAATTCAAGAGGTAGGAAACTCAAGAGCACTCCAAATTGCACCAAATTTACCCAAGACACGTTCCCATTAACTCAAAATACTTGAAAGTACACCCCGATTAGTTCAAACTTCACTAGATTTTTGTAGATCTTGAATTTTATGTTAGGTCGAGAGTTTTGAGGGTTAGAAGAGGTTAGAAATGATCTTGATAAGAGGTTGAGATGAAAATGGGAGTGCGAAATGTTATGTGCACGCTTAGGGTATAAAAACAACACATGCTAAGTCATCACCCACTAAGCATATATTAATAGGATAAATTTTCTTGTCTTGGTGTTGGGAATGGGTGGCAAATGATAAGTAACAAGGGGGGGGGAATATTTTTGTTCCTCGTTGGTGTATCGTGTGTCTTTTTAAGCTTAAATGTTACCGTAAAGTCCCGGTTTGACCTTTTTGGACACGTATACTCAAAATAAAGTTTTTATTGACGTTTTCGTCAGAACAATAATAAAATATTATTATTTGCTCAAAAATGCATTTATTTGACTGTTACCATATATACTGTGCTGTCGGTTCGCATGTGGGGTTGCTTTTCAGTTAATACGAGAAAGCTTCTCAGTTAATTACGAAACTTGTCAGTAGCTATCAGAAATAGAATAATTTACGCTTACTGATAAAAATAAACTTTTTCAGCAGTGACTGTAAGCTACAGTATACGGGACAGCTCCAAAAAATGCTCAGAAATGCTCTGAAACATGCAATTGCGCATAGAAATGCTCGGCTTAAAAATAATAAATAAATATTTATTATTAACTTAAAGTGTGAAAATTACCATTTGTCACATCACACATACATTTTTTGATTAAATGTTTTTGTTTGATATGATTAAGTATCTTGACGTTATCATGATATTTTTCTTTCTTTATATGATGTTTCGCAAGATTAACGTGTTACTTGTTAACTCATATGCCTTTTTGATACATGATGTTTTTATATGATGTATCTATGTGTAAATGCTCTTGTCTTTTGTTGGCATTCATTAAATCTATACATAAGATGGTCTAAATAATACATGTTCCTAAATGTTATAATTTAAACATGGTTTGCATGAATTTTTCGTCTTACTTCCTTTGTGACTTTGTCACACTATTTGTTCGCTACGTGTGCACTTATAATTTGTCGAAGTGCTTTTGGTATGATAAACAATTAGAAGTCGTTTTATCCTACAAATTAATCACATGAATCATTATATGCTTAAGTGTCTAAACCTAATAACAAAACAATCTCACAGTGAAGTATTTCATATAATGTCAAGCTCTTGCATAATATGATTATTTGTCTTGATGCTATCATGTTGTGTGGTATTTTTTGTCTAGTAGTCGAATATGTTGTTTTTGTTTATATAGGATGTTATCTTATGATTTCTATCATATTCACATCTTTTGTCACTAATACTTTTGTCTTATAGGTTGATAAAAAATTATTTGTTATCTCACTTCGTTCTAACTTTTACATGCCTATTTCGCATAATTGTAATCCCTTTATTGCTACATAGATTAGTAATATGTTTATGGGACCCATTCACTTACATATAGTTTTTTAAAGCATATAGAATTAAGTTTTAGAGGCTTGGCATTGCATTTGTGTATCTTTCAATCGACCTCTTTTCAAATCTCATTATTGCTTCTGCTTTCCAAAAATCATCTCCATCACTATTTAGTTATAACAATACTCCTAATCCTCTACACCTCCTATGAGGAAACCACATGCCTCGTCATGCGATCATCTCGCATTGATAGAGAAGAGCTACGTGACTTCAAGGATGAAGTTCTTTGTATGCTAACCAACATCCGCAAAAACATTAATAAGCTCACCGCTTTCATTAACCTGCAACCTCATAATACACTTTATCATCATTTCTTCATTCGATGCATTACACATTATGTTGGATGTCCACCGATTAAGGCGGAAAGAAATTCATTCACATAATTGTCTGTTGTCAAAATGTATTAAAGAACACTTACCAACACATAGGTACACACCATTTAGTTAAAAATCGGTTCACAAAACCACAAGTATTTCAAGCCTTTTTAACCCAACATCACAAGTTTGCACCAATACCTCATCAAGTGAAAAACACATCATGTGTTTGAAAAACTTCTTCATCTCTACAACCAACAACTAATTTAAATGGAGTCTAAGATTTTTCTTAAACCAGGACCTCACAACTTCATTGTCTAGAACACCACTATAGAATCTCATCATTTTCTTCCTCGACATATATCATGCACGTCATTGTCAGTGCTAAAGATATATTAATCAAAATCGTCATTCTCAACACTTTCTCAACACGTTGGTCTAACCAACACTCTCCCATCATATGATGTCATTCTCATCCTCATATAGGTATTTAGTATTTTTAATTTTTTTCATATGGAATTTCTGTTCCTAAGTGCTCATTGTCTTCACTTCCTTTTAATTCCATTCGAGCATATATTATGGCACGATACATCATCTTTGGTAGATGATAATGTCATAAAAGATCTTGTCAGTCAAAACCATGTTAATACTCGCCTCCCAAATATCACCTAGAATAGATCATTTTTATAAATATCAATCAGTTATCAAATTTTGCTCTTGTTAGCATCAAATGATATCGGTCAAATCATAACCTTAACCATCTTCAATATTCTTATAGCATTTGCTATACATACTGTGGAAAACTAGAAGAGGGGTTGAATAGTTTTTACCGCTTTTTAAATTTATTCGCTTTGAGACTTAACGTGATTTCAAGTTAATGCACACAATCAATCAATATAAGTAATGCAAGTAAGGAAAAGAACAATCAAACCATAACACGGAGATTTATAGTGGTTCGACTACAAGGACTCTCATCCTTGCCCTACTCCACTACTCGAGCCTCTAACTCGAGAGTTTTTATTCACTAAGAAACAAGCTCCCTTCTCGGTGGAGAAAACCTTTACACACGTCGCTTACAGCTTTTTCTGGTACAAAGCTAAATACCGGGTTCTAGTTCAAGGTAGAACCAACTTGACATCGGCTATACAATTTTCGACACTAAGCTAGATGTCGAGTTCTTTACAAGGGTTCAACCACTCCCGACAATCTATGTGTTTTGAGGACTAAAACACTAACCGGACTCTACTGAATGAATGGTATAACAATGATGTGTGAACTACACTAAATCAAACAGTATCTAACTAATCAAGACTTGCAACAATATGTTGAAGCTTGTTGATGCTTGATATCTTTGCTACAAAAGAAAGATCACTAAGAATGAAATGAATGAATGAATGGGTTAGTAATGTACAAATGAATGAATATGTAATTTATGCTATATGAGTGATGATTGTGCTTGAATGATCAGCTTGTTATTTATAGGCAAAACTAAGCAGACAAGCGGCGGATCCGGCGGACCCAAATTTTGGGTTCCGCCCATATACCTGTTTGGTTCCGCCGAGACATGCCAGCTAAGAGCTTACCATATCTTTCCATATCTTGCCAAGTCTTGTCAAGATCTTACAAAGTCAACTCCTTTGCTTCAAGATCTTTCCAAAATATATTTCAAATCTTCCAAGATATCTAAAGATTTCCTAATGAGGTATGCCATGATGTCATGTGTATATTTCTATTTTTAAGAAATAAAAATAAACATGTAAAAGTATATATGTATGCAATGTAATTCCTAGTGATCATGTGATATGTAAATGAGTTTAAAAAGCTTGTTACTATAAATGTAAAAGACTTTAACTTATATTTATGCTTTGCTAAAGATAAACCTTATAATTGTCATTAACAAAATAAAGCAAAGATCGTAAAATATAAATAACGTTTTTAGGATGATATTTGTATTAACAATCTCCCCCTTTTTGTTGATGACAAAACATAAAGTTTATTTTTAAGCAATGGAATAAGTAAAGTGAAAGTTTTTTAAAAATATAGATTAAGTTAGTTTTATGCAAGTTTTGAAAACTATTTTAAGCATAAAAACATGTACTGTGATTTTAACAGTGATGTATGAACTTAATCCTATCTCCCCCTTTTTGTCAAAACAAAAAGAAGAAATGCATAGCGGAATGTGGTGAACGGTTCTTGTTTATAACTCCCTCTAATTTGGAGTACCAAGAATGATTCAATGATTTTGAGAACTTAAAGCTCCCACTTGGATAATACTCCCCCTAATTGGAGTGTGATGAGTGCCTATTTACTCATCATTTTATGCCCATTTGATACATAAAAAATGCCAAAAACAACCAAATATACCATATTATACTGCAGATATCCTTGGTTTGTGTTTTTATGAGTTTCAGGTACAAAAGGATTGAAAACAGGGCAAAAACAGACAAAACCGAGCACGAGATTGGAAAATCGTCAAAAGCCGAGGACGGGGAAGGAATTTCAAGATAGGACCATTTTTATGATCAAAAAGTCAAAGTCAACCTCCAAGAATATCAAAATGTCAAGATTGGTCCTTGGAGACAATTTTCAGAATTTGGCATAAATGGTCCCTCAGTTTTCAAAGTTGGCAACATTAATCCCTAAACCTTAAAAATAAACCAATTCCAATCCTAACCCTTTAAATCCAAAAATAACTAATCCTTTTACCCCAAACCCAGCCCAACACCTGCCCAAGCCCAACCCCATTTTATTAATAAAAACGGGTCAAACCCAAGTCAACCCTATCCTCCTTTCTCTTTTCCCTCCAAAACCACCCACCATCCACCATCATTACCTGCAACCCTATTTCCCCCTGCCACACTCCACCACCCTACTAGTCACATGTCTTCCCCTCCTAGTACTCTTCACAAGATACCACCCCCTCACATGTATCCAATGCCATGTCATCAATCCGTGTATACATTTGGGCGCCAAAATGAATCCAAAGGCTGAGATGATGCTAAAACCAATCCAATGGTGGGAAATGATCAAAAGAAGCACAAATGAAGATTCAAGTCTGTTTCTACTCACAAAAGAAGCACAAAAGCTAAAGACCCTTAGTTTTTATAGTAGTATAAATAGGAGTATTGTATCAGTAGAAAGCCAGGTTTTATTTAGCTTATTTTAAGGTATTGTAATCTTTAGCTTATTTCCAGAATTGTAATTTACTCTTTTTAATATTAATTCAGTTTTCAGTTTAATTACTCAAGAAATTCCAAAAATAGCCTTTTAGCTTCTTACTGTTCACAGCTTATGAATGTGCTTATTTTCTTGTTTTTTATGATTATCTGAGCTTATTGATGTCACATGAAGTTAGATTGATAGTTTTTGTAGCTTAGTTCAGTTTTGCTCTAAAAAAGTTAGAAAAAACCAAAAAATAGCTTAATAGAGTAATTGCTTATTTAGTGCTTATTTGTTCTTAAAAATAGTTCATTAGGATAGTATTAAGTTAGTTCTTCACTAGTGCTTCAGTATCTTAGCTTTTGTAGGTCTGTTTTAGTCTTAATCATCAGTTTCAGTTTCTTAAGGGGTGTTTGAGTTAAGACCCAAAATGGGTCATTTGGGGTTAGAACTGTTCATTTGCATCTCACCAAGCTTTGATCTTGATTAAAATTAGTGTATTTAAGCTGTTAGTTGATTGCGTGGTTTTGTAACCTTACAACAGGTTTTACCTCTCGAGGGATCTCAAGAGGCTTACAACCCCACCAGGCAGTGTACCTGACCGATGTAGTATAGTGTAGTGGTAAGTACGGGGGATTGATCGTTCTCCACAGGGAATAGTGTTCGTTAGGTGTGAAAGGCTACTCTAATTAGGTCTAAAGGTTGAGGAAGATTCTTTTTATGTTTTTATAGTTTTTATGAAAGCAAGTAAAATCTCGGATTTGAAGGAGTGGGCGGAATTAGTTGCTAGTCAACTAACCCAAAATTACTACGGATGCAAATAAAATAAAATAACAAAAATGAAATGTGGTGAGAAACTTATGTGTAGAGAAATGTGTTTACTTAGATTTCCTTACTCCCTAACTATCTTTTACCGGTTAATTAGTGTGTATTAGTCGCGTGGATGACGGGTGTATTCCTTAATACCATTCGTGGGGTGGCGTACTTACTTCCCCAACTCTACAAGCTCCTACTTCACTCCTATGTCGAGCCGGCTAGGAAGCTCCTAACATGGGATCACTAGAATTCGCTTGTGCATTAAATACAACCATAAAAACCTTTAGTACGCATTTGGTTCATGTTTCTTAAGACGTTCAAGCAAGTTACCGAATAGGAAGTTAGCCAGTTTTCTTAAGCCTAACATAGATAAACAATCATCCAATACAACTAATAACACACTAACAACCAATAATCAATAGCTAGGTTTCATTAGATCTAAGTAAACACAAGATAAATTTAGCCTAACATGTTAAACAAAAGACAAGAATAAGATAGAATCAAACAACACATAGACATATTGAATGATTAATTGATAACTTATCTTTCAATGAAACATGGAAGATCTCAAGGCAAAAAGCCCTGAAAAAGTAGCTAAAATCGTCTTAGGGTTTTCTCCCAAAATTCCACACACTAAGCTCTTTCTAATGACAAAAAATTAGAAAACTATATATAGATTTTTGGATCTGACGGCGTCACCTTATGGAGTGTGACGCCGTCACCTCGCCGCTTTTAGGGTTCCCGGATGACCTTCTTGACGCCGTCCCTCTTTAGCTCTTCAAAAATCCATTCTGGCTTATCAAGGCTTGACGCCGTCTAACCATGAACGTGACGCCGTCCCCTTATGATTTAAGCCGTGACGCCCTCGATCAAGTTAAAGCGTGACGCCGTCAGAATTCACATGCTATTTTCACTGGCTTATCATGAGTAAATTTCACATCCAACTTTTCTTGCCAAGGCATGACGCCGTCCAGAGTAAATCTTGACGCCGTCAAGAGTAACTTTTAGCCGATTTTTGAGACTTTGCCGTTTTCTTCACTTTAATGCTCCAAAAACGTCCAAAATGCCTCCTTTTCCAGATTTCTCCTCAAAAGTACCTAAAATGACAAAAGGAACGATTTAGGGCAATATTTGATCAAATAAATACGATTTAAGGCTTAAATGACCCCTTAAAAGCGGTACACTTTTCGCTTCATCAAATACCCTTACACTTGAGATTTGCTTGTCCTCAAGCAAATGCGCTTTTATTCTAATCAAAATACAAGTTAAGGGTCATTTAATGCTAACATAAAAGTAATTACAACAAATAATCGTTCCACTTTAATCATAATAAGCACGGAGATTACAAACTAGCACCTCACAAGTAGTGTTTAGATACTCACATCTCTCAAGTGTCATCAAAATAAATCTCATAAATGAAAACGGATAATATCTCTCACTACCTGTCATAGCAAATAGATTACCATAGGCTTGGGAAAGGATCGAAAACCTCCTCCACTAGGCGTAAGCACCAAAGATAAACTATCAAAGAGGGCTTTTAAATGGGTTATAACGTTAGGTGTAGGGAAAAGGAAAACACGGTTTGGTTGGATAAAGGATATTTTACTGGTGGCGAGTTAAAGATCTTGATCAATTACATGTACTATACAATGTTGCTAAGCCAAGACTAGACTCGATCTTAAGCTAGAAACAAAATAACAAAATAACAAAAATATAAAACAAACATAAAATGAAACGGGATGGTAGTCCGTATGTTTTTTCTATTTTTCATTTTCTCATTTTTTTGTGTTTTTTTTTTTTTTTTTTTTTTTTTTTTTTGATCATACACTTTTACCCTACCATCCAAAATAATACATCATAGGGGCATTGCATCCCCCTTACACTTGAATTTTTACATAACTTTACAAATACTAATCTAATGACTCGAATTAAGATAATCGAAAAACTTGGAGTACTTTTAAAATATTTAGCACATATGGGGGTAATAAATGATGTTCTTCCCCATTACTCCATTACACTAGTACTTTACCCATGAGTCCCAATCGTCCCAAAACAATATGTACAAGGATATGACTCGACTTAGCAACCATGTAATCAACTAGATAATTAACTTGGGTTTAAACAAATGTTGTAACAATAATGCACTAAAAATGAGTGCATACAAGGTAGGCTAAGGCGATTTGGGTGTACATTTAAGTGGGGTGTAAACAAATTCTTCCTTTAAGTAAAATGCTTAAAGGTCGAAACGAAAAGATAGGCTCTGAGGGGTGTACTAGGGTATCGTGCACTAAAAATGAGTACAACGCAAAGGGTGTGGGAGAATTACTTGACCAATGTAGCCAATGTAATTATAACAAGAACACAGGTGTAAAACAATGGGTTAATCCTAATGCCTCTTATCATGTAGTAAATCTAACTACACGAATGTAGTCTCACTTGTGGCCTCGGAATGGTCCTAACGCAAGTTCTAGAATCTAAGTGCTACCGGTACACACATCATAGCATAAATGCTTTTCCTACCAATTCTAGGGGCGAACCTCACATATTTGGGGGTGGAAAATTTTTTAGTGGTACGGTTTTTGTGCTAGTCATATAACTCCTATCCATGGAGACGCTCATTAAGATCAAAGTTTCACTCCTATATGTTGTAAAAAATTTTAAATTTGGCACTAAAATTACCTTAACAGGTATTTATCTCAGTTTTATTACACATCTACTATTAAACAAACAAAAATCAAGCGCAATTGTATTTTCTAAAATCGTACTTTTACCCTCCCTTACACTTAAGATGAACATTGTCCCCAATGTTCAAATAATAAGATGTAAAAGCAAAAAGTAAAAGAATGAAATCAAATACTCCCCTGATTCGCTCGGTGGATAATGAAATTACACGGTTAGATCTTCCTCCAAAAGAATGTTGAAGCTCCATGACTAATGCATCGCCATAAGCTTGATTCCAAAAACATCTCCTTGTCCAAAATAACCTGTTAAACCTGAGAAAACAAACACGAAAACCTGCATAACATCGGCGGGATAAAATCTATATATAAGGATATAATGCTTGTGGAATGATAATTTTGCAGATTCCTGGAGATTATAAGTTGGAGATTTTAATAAAAACTTTTCTAAAAACAAAACTTTCAAAAATTTCTGAAAATTAAATCTGACGCCGTCAGGTTATAACCCCTGACGCCGTCAGAAATGACCTGACAAAAATTTTCATTTTAAGTTTCCGGAAAATTTCTGGAAAAACCTTTACCTTACTTCCTGGAAATCCTGCAAAACATCATTATGACTCGATACAAGCATTTGACTCAAACAAATACTAATATGTATGCTAATTTATTATTATTACGATTCATGTTAATTTGTGTTCTAATAAACCGATTTAGATTTCCCTTACACTTATCTTTGCAAAATACCGTTATATGTAGTTAAGACGAAGTTAAAAACAAAATAAAGCATTTTCACAAATTAGTTTTGAACATGAATCAATAGGAATAAAAATTAAACACACATACGGAAACAAATAAAATCAAACAAACAAATAATTAAACACACAAAGCAAAAAAACAAATAAAGCTTGGGTTGCCTCCCAAGAAGCGCTTTTCTTTATTAACGAGTCTTGTAGCTAGACTCAAAGTCACTCTACCCTATGTAAGTGAGCTCGTCATCAAGGACGTCTTTAGGGTTAAGCTTGGATAGAAGTTTCCTATTGGTTTGCTTAGTACGATATATCTTTTCAAACTTCTCTCCATCCGGGTCATACAATGTCATCTTGATATGCCATGACCCATCTCCATCTTTGGGTGGTTTATCCCAATTCCACTTATGATCATCTTCCTCACTAATCCACTTATTCATTCCTAGGTTAATTGGCAAAACTCCTAGGAAATCAATCATCCTTCTAAAAACTAGAGGGTCTTCAAATGGATCCAATTCGGTGTCCCTAGCCAAGAGTTGCTCCACCGAATGCGTTCGGTTAACAAAGTCTTCTTCTAGGTAAAATGGGCGTTGGGGTCCTATGAAATCTCTATCAATCCAAGGTCCATATCTAGATGGTCTCCTATTTGATTCTAGCCAATGTGGTGTTGGTTCCTCACTAGTATCATAGGCATGTTTCTTAACATCATAGACTGACCAAGTATCTCCTTCTCCCACCGCTATCTTGGATTCCTTACAATCAATCATAGCACTAGCGGTCGCCAAAAATCCTCTACCTATCAACAAGGGCATGTAGGGTCGCTAACCATATCAAGGACGTGGAAGTCGGCTAAAATGGTTAGTTTTTCCAATGTGCACTAACACGTCCTTAACTACTCCAACCGGGTAAGCAACACTTCCATCCGCTAAGCCTATTATCACCTCGGTTTCTTCAAGTTTTCCAAGTTTTAGAGAGGTGTAGAGAGGTAACGGAAGTAGGTTAAGGCTTGATCCAAGATCGGCTAATGTGTCATAAGCCTCCGAATTACCGATCTTGCAAGGTAGAACAAATAAGCCCGGATCATCTAACTTCTTAGGTAGCTTGTTTTGAACAAAGGCGGTCCCTTTTTCGCCTAACTTGAGCTTCTTCTCATCCAACTCATCATCAACCGGACTTTCAAGGTGGAGCTCCTTGAATTCTTCGTCAAGGTTTTGAGTGGGAGGTGTTTCAACTATGTTGTTGACCAATTTGGATGTCATAACTTCTTGGTCATTTGGAACGACTTGGGTTTGTTTGAAACACGTGCTCATGGAATTGACCGAATAATATTGTGGACAAGAACTAGGGGACGAAACCGATGAAATAGCGTTGACATTTAGTTTCGGGTTCTTGACCGTGTTGCTAGGGAGTGCTCCCATTTCTCGGTCATTGAGGGCTTTCAACAAGGTGTCAATCTTATCGGTCATCTCGCTTTGTTTTTGTTTGAAATCGGCTTCAAACTTGGCTAAACGAGCTTCTTGAGATGCCATAAATTGAGACATCCATCCTTCAAAGTTATTGGTACTACCATTGCCGGAAGGATTGTTGTTGAAAGTACGGTTCGAGTTGGAACCGCTTGATTGGAAACGATTAGGTGGGTTGGAAGAATTGGTTTGTTGTGAGTTTTGGTTTTGTTTCCACCTAAGGTTCGGGTGATTTTTCCATGAGGGGTTGTATGAATCACCGTAATGGTTTGGCTCGGGTTTGAAAGTGTACCACTTGTCTCCCGCTCCGTCGGTACGTGAGGATGCGTAGTCCACAAAAGCTTGTTCGGGGAGTTCCATGCAATCATGAGTGTCGTGGGGACCACTACGTAATTCACATGAAGAAGTGATTTTGTTCACTTGGCTTGAAGGTTTAGGAGCCTCGTAGGATTTCATGAGAAACTTGACTTGGTCTTCAAGTTCTATGATCCTACGGTCAGAAGTGCTTGAATTGTTAGAAGGCAAAGATATTGCCTTGACCGTTTTATTCAAATCACGGGGATCACTCCAACTCTCGTTGTCATAAAGAGCAAGATCCTCTAGGAGAGCCCATGATTGTTCCGCACTTAGATCACGTAGCTTGCCACCGCGCCGATTGGTCAATGGTTTGCCTCGTGGAGAGATTGATATGGTCATAGAAGATTTGGACTTGGAGCCAAAGTTCTATGCCATGGTGGGGGACTTTTTGGAGTAAGTCCTTGAATCGAGTCCATGCCTCGTAGAGAGTTTCGCCTTGACGTTGTTGGAACATCAAGATATCATTCCTTAGCTTGGTAGTTCTTCCCGGTGGGAAAAACTGAGCAAGGAAACGAGTAGTGAGATCATCCCAAGAGGTGATGGATCCTGCGGGTTGACGTTCTAGCCACTGACTAGCTTGGTCCCGCAGAGAGAATTGGAAGAGACGCAATCGGGTCGTCTCTCGAGTGGCAAAATCAAGGTCTATAGAATCAACGATTTTAAGAAAGTCCTTGAGATGTTGATTAGGATCTTCAGAACGAAGTCCATGGAATGCGCATCCGCTTTGCACCAACCGGATGGTGTCGGATCGCAAGGGTGTGATATTGGCTCCTTGAGTGAGCTCAATGGTGTTTCGATAGCCGTGGTGGCTAGGACGGGAATACTCTCCTAAAGTACGGGCTCTAGGAGGTGGTTGTGGTTGTTGCGGTGGTGGGTTGTGGTGGTTAAGGATATTACCATCTTCCATGATGTCGGATGGTATGGTTACGAACAAAGACACGAAGAAGATAGATAGACTAAAGAAAACCTAGAAAAATAAAATAAAAATCTCACTAGAAAGGAATCTAGTGAGTAGACCTAATAGAAATAAAAATTCAACCTAAACAATAACTATTCCCCGGCAACGGCGCCAAAAACTTGATTGCGTGGTTTTGTAACCTTACAACAGGTTTTACCTCTCGAGGGATTTCAAGAGGCTTACAACCCCACCAGGCAGTGTACCTGACCGATGTAGTATAGTGTAGTGGTAAGTACGGGGGATTGATCGTTCTCCACAGGGAATAGTGTTCGTTAGGTGTGAAAGGCTACTCTAATTAGGTCTAAAGGTTGAGGAAGATTCTTTTTATGTTTTTATAGTTTTTATGAAAGCAAGTAAAATCTCGGGTTTGAAGGAGTGGGCGGAATTAGTTGCTAGTCAACTAACCCAAAATTACTACGGATGCAAATAAAATAAAATAACAAAAATGAAATGTGGTGAGAAACTTATGTGTAGAGAAATGTGTTTACTTAGATTTCCTTACTCCCTAACTATCTTTTACCGGTTAATTAGTGTGTATTAGTCGCGTGGATGACGGGTGTATTCCTTAATACCATTCGTGGGGTGGCGTACTTACTTCCCCAACTCTACAAGCTCCTACTTCACTCCTATGTCGAGCCGGCTAGGAAGCTCCTAACATGGGATCACTAGAATTCGCTTGTGCATTAAATACAACCATAAAAACCTTTAGTACGCATTTGGTTCATGTTTCTTAAGACGTTCAAGCAAGTTACCGAATAGGAAGTTAGCCAGTTTTCTTAAGCCTAACATAGATAAACAATCATCCAATACAACTAATAACACACTAACAACCAATAATCAATAGCTAGGTTTCATTAGATCTAAGCAAACACAAGATAAATTTAGCCTAACATGTTAAACAAAAGACAAGAATAAGATAGAATCAAACAACACATAGACATATTGAATGATTAATTGATAACTTATCTTTCAATGAAACATGGAAGATCTCCAAGGCAAAAAGCCCTGAAAAAGTAGCTAAAATCGTCTTAGGGTTTTCTCCCAAAATTCCACACACTAAGCTCTTTCTAATGACAAAAAATTAGAAAACTATATATAGATTTTTGGATCTGACGGCGTCACCTTATGGAGTGTGACGCCGTCACCTCGCCGCTTTTAGGGTTCCCGGATGACCTTCTTGACGCCGTCCCTCTTTAGCTCTTCAAAAATCCATTCTGGCTTATCAAGGCTTGACGCCGTCTAACCATGAACGTGACGCCGTCCCCTTATGATTTAAGCCGTGACGCCCTCGATCAAGTTAAAGCGTGACGCCGTCAGAATTCACATGCTATTTTCACTGGCTTATCATGAGTAAATTTCACATCCAACTTTTCTTGCCAAGGCATGACGCCGTCCAGAGTAAATCTTGACGCCGTCAAGAGTAACTTTTAGCCGATTTTTGAGACTTTGCCGTTTTCTTCACTTTAATGCTCCAAAAACGTCCAAAATGCCTCCTTTCCAGATTTCTCCTCAAAAGTACCTAAAATGACAAAAGGAACGATTTAGGGCAATATTTGATCAAATAAATACGATTTAAGGCTTAAATGACCCCTTAAAAGCGGTACACTTTTCGCTTCATCATTAGTGGGAGCTTTTTTTTGCCTGTTTTCAAAGATTTTGAGGTTTTGAACTTGTTATTGCATTTTAAGGGTGTGTACTGATCAACTTAGCTTATTATGGCAATAAGTTGATTATGCCACATTTTGGTGTTTTTATACTCCATTTAGCTCATTAAGTAGGTTCTTAAGAGTTGGATAGGTCTTAATTGGGATTGAGGTGGTTTGGCCACCTTGTGCAAGTCTGCACAGAACATCAGAGTTCATTTCATTGATTTTCCCATTTTGCAGCTTTTTCTTTGATTTTTAATTTGCTAAATACAAGTTGGAATAAGCTGAAATTTGGCTCAGATAAACTTAGCCTGCTTATCTAGTGATTCCCCATTTTTATGATTTTTTAGAATTAGCTTTTAAGAGCTTTTTAGTAGCTTGAAAAGTGCTATTTTTCCCCTGCACCCTAGTGTATCAGTAGACTTTTGGCTTATTTGATTTGTATTCAGTGCTTATTTCTATGTTCTTGTGGCTTTTTTCATTTTCATTTCAGCTTATCTTCCTTCACTTAGCTTGTTTCAGTTTCTATTTGGCTTATTTAGTAGCTTATCAGTCTTTGTTTTTTCCTTAGCTTGTTTCCCATAGATAGCCCACTGATCAGTTTCATTAAGCTGATTCTCAGCTTATTTTGGAGTTTTAAAAATATTTCCTTTTACAAAAAGTGTCTATCTTTTGTTGCTTAATCAGTTTTTCAAAATAAAAGTAAAAAAAAAAATAGTTTTCAAAAAGGGTGCAAAATTGGGGTTCGAACCCCAGTCTCTCAGCACACAACACCAACACCTTAACCATTGCACCCTAGGGATTTTTCTGAAATCCTTCACACCATCAATTGTTTTAATCCATTTTTCTTCATAAGCTTATTCGAACCATTTAGCTTTTTCCCAACTTATTTAAATAAGCTGGGGCTTTTTTTTTATATTCTTCCTAGGATCAGTATCACTTGTAGTATTTTTAGAAAAAATTTCAGAATAGTTTTAGTATTTTTACTTAAATTTTCTTTTAAATATAGTTTTTAATTCATATTAAAAAATATAAAAGTCAAAAAAATATAATTCTTTTTTTCAAAAATTTTCTTTTAGTAATTAGAATTTAGGAAAAATAGATTTGTACCCGTAGAATTAATATTGCTTAGATTTCACATTTTTAGTTCGCGTTCTCCCGGTTTAGTTACGTTATTTGTTTTCTTTACGTTTTTACTTATTCATGCTTTGTAGGTTTATATGTTATAAGTTTCCCTTATCCTATTTATGCTTCCCGTAGTTATAAGATATCCTTAGCCTATTTATTGCTTCCCGTAGTTGTAGGTTATTTAATTTCATCAAAATCCAAAAATCTCTTTGTTTCCATTATTCATCACACGATTCTCGATCCAAATCCAAATTCCATTCAATCCTTCATTGGAAATACGACTCTGGTTTACATATTTCCTTTGTAAATCCTTGGAGAAAAATAAGTGTTGATTTTAACGAACCAGAGTGCCAAGGTTATGATGCATGAAATGATCCTACAAAACAAAAGTTAGTGTATGATATGCTCCCCCTTGATCAATACTCCCCGTTGCTAGGGTACCAACGTATATGATTCAATGATTATGAATGCTACAAAACAAAAGATTAGTACATGATATTATCTCCCTCGATCAATACTCCCCGTTGCTAGGGTACCAACGTATATGATTCAAGGATGTGAAAAGCTACAAAACAAAGGTTAGTTGTACATGAATTAATCCAACCAAGTAGCATAATGCAAATGTAAAGGTTTAACCAAGTAATGTAGTTGAACCCGTTTGACGAAAAAAGTCGACTAACTAAAATTGTTCAAACTAATCACAAAGTTCAAACAAGGTTGATACTATAACCAACCATATAATGATGCAAATATTAGTAAACCAACCAAAATATAATGCATATGTAGTGATCACCCACAAGCATAAATATAACATCCTTCCATTTGAAAATTGTCTATGATCAAAGTCATAAGATAAGGTGTTACAACAATAAAAACAACATAGAAATAAAAAAGTCCTAAAACAATCCTAAGAAATCCTAAGGAGAAACTAAAAGCTTCTATTGCGGAGGATGAGAAAGCGCATTTAGGCGCTCGAGAATGTGGTTCAAAATGAACCTCATTTCATTTTGTAACTCGTGAACCAATATGTTGATCCGTTGAGTTCGGTGGGCGGTCCTCACGCACATGATACAACCATGTCTAGGTGGTGGAAGGGTTTGTTCATGAGTTGGTGGTGGTGGTGGTGGAGGTGGTGGTACATAGGTTGATTGTTGGTTGGTGGTTGTTTGTGGAGTTGTGATGGAGGTAAGCAAGATGGATTGAAGATCCATGGCTTCACTAAGGTGGGAATCCACCATATTTGAGAATGCATAGAGGCGGTTAAGCTCTTCATTGATCTCTTGTTGGGATTGAGGTTGATTAATCCACATCTCCTCAGCAATGGCATTGAGGTTGTGGTTGTGGTGGCTCTTGGTCACGGTAGAGAGGACCGTGGATATCCCGATAAATGGGATGGAAGAGGAGCGGTTCTTGACCTTCAAAGGTCATAGGAGGAGGATTGGTAGTCCTTGGTGGAAGGTCTTCCAAAGTTTCAAAATATAGGTGTTCCATTGGTTGTAGCTTGGCTGAGTGTGGAGGTGATGGTGATCTAGCAGGTTGTGATGGAGCAGGTGGTGGTGTGGTAGCCACTGGAGTGATTGTTGGTGGTGGAGTATGGATGACTACATTTGGTGGTGTTGGAGTGAAGAGGGTGAGAAAGTTCTCATTGGCTATGGGTGAGGTGATGTTGAGAGGTGATGACTCCTCTGATGAAGATGCTAAGTTCACAAAACAACACTGTCTGACACTTATACGAGCAGTTCTGTGTGGTGGTTTGTTGGTGGAAGAGTTGTTGGATTTTGTCATGGTTAAAATGAGTAGGTTTGCTAAGAAGTACAGAAGTGATGCTTAGAGTTGATGGTGAAGGTGTGAGTTTTGATCAACTAAAGGTTCCAATTTATAGGCAGTAAGGTTTATGGAAATTGGTGTTTGGATTTGATGTTGATCCATAGAAGGATTGAGGTTCCTAATGATTTGGAACAAAAAATTGAGCTAGTCACATCATCTAAGTCAACCCATTGAGATGGAGTTGAGTAAAGAGCTGAGGATATGCAGTAAATGCAAGGTTTGAGTGGGAAATCTATTGATGTGATGTTTCCACAGATTGCAAGGAACCAAATTGAGGGTTCCTTGCTTGTTACAGAAAGGTAACTTGGATGAAAATTTGAATTTTCAAATTCTGGTGGGAAAAGGATTTCTTATGGTTCTAAGTGTGCTTAAATCTTCCTAATGTGCCTAATGATCAGTATAATGATCCTAAGAATCAATAATCTAAGGAGCGGGATTAGACGGGAAATTTGAAAAAGTTACTGTTAAAGCGCGGCACCAAACGATAACAAATACGGAACCAAGTTTTTGGTTCCGCAGAATACGCAGAGTGAAAATTGGCGGAGCCAAAATGTTCAACAGACGGAATCCAGAAATTGGTTCCGCCATATCCGCCGTTCCAAATTTCTTAACAGAGGGCTTACGAAACTACCCGAAACCCGTTGAAATCCCAAAATTTTTCCTAAATCCTATGTAATTAATTAGTTGTGATTGACTAAACACAAAAACATTGGTTCTAACACATGTGAATATAGAAAGCAATCTGATGGTATTAAACTTACCATAAAAGAGAGTTAAGCCAAACGGTGGCTTATGCATGAAAAATCGATAACATCACGTGTTATCATCCTGCAAAGTTATGTTAGTTCACATAAATGTATCACATCAACATAATATTCTAAGAACACTAGAATTCAACACATCATTGTCTTGCAATTGTCTTATACCAAACATTCCCTAACCCTCACTTCTTGTTGAGCTTTTTGTTGAGCTTCATGATCCACCGTCCAATGTTCTTCATCATTCCTCGAGTTTGACGAAACTCCTCAGATTGGTTGTCGATGGGAGGAAGTTGACTCATATACTCGGGTGGAGGAATCCTAGAATTTGGCAAACCATCATTCTCGCTAACCGATGATGATGATGATGAGGTGGGAGGATGAGCTCGTTTTCCTCTTGCTACGACTACCCTATGATCACTAAGTGGCACAAAGGTGTGTTCAATCTCGGTGTAGTCGGGGACGAAACCTTTAGCATTTCGAGGAATGGGTGCAAAAGGTCTATAAAGACGGGTAAGTAGCATCCTGTAAGGCATTGCGGTGGTTCCTAAAACATGAATATCAGCCATTCTTTTGGCGATATAAAAGGCGAGGTTGAAAGGTTGGTGGTTTGACACACAATAGAGCATGTAGCAAAGACTTGCGTTGACATGGTCCCTATTTCCTATGGTGCTAATGATGTTGGCCCTAAGAACTTCCTCTAGCTTCTTGAATTGGGGCCTAAGTTCATTTAGCTCCATGCCAAACGGATCTCGATCTACCACTTTACCTCGACTAGTCCTAGTGTGGGAGGTTCTAGGAACAAAAAGATGAGCACGAATGGTCTCTTTTGGGGTTAAGGGTGTGTCATATGGTGGTGTACGATCAAGGTTGGAATTGAGGATGGACAATGACCATTTGTCCGAATAAAAGCAAGTTCCTTGACTTGGAACACCTAAGACTTCTCCAAATTGGTCTAGAGGGATGTTGTATTGAGTTTGGTTTACTTTGAAATGGACGTTCATGTAACCCTAGTCATTTGAGCTAAGACCTACACTCACATAGAATTCTAGTATGAATCTAGGGATTATGGGTTCATCAATATCTAGGAGACAATCAAATTGAATCGCGGCTAGTTGTTCTCTAAGAATGGTTCCTTCTAAGAATGAGGGGTCTACGGTTCTACCCTCACGTACATAGCGTTTTTCTAAGGCTTTAAAGATTTTAACTTGGTCCTCAGTGAGTCCTTTGGTTTTATGGTGTGGAGGTAGGTATTTGACGGTTTTTTTGTGATCATAATAAGTCGCGGGAGGCATGATTATCCTAGACACAAAAATTACATAGTTTAGTTAAAACTATCAAAAATACGTATATAGATTTCTAGTGTGTGCCTATATGGGAACAATGTGGAGGTGCAGTTATCTCGACTCCTTTTGATGCATGAAAATTTTGTGTATGCAAGTTTTATGATAAAACAAGAGATAACCCAAACGCTCCTACTTCAATGTATCTACGATTGAATGTACCCGAAAATACATATTAGTTATGTATTCCCTTTAGCATTCAAGAGACATTATGCAAGTGATGTTTAAAACATAACGTTTTGTATTTGTATGAACAATGTGCAAAAACCATTTTTTCTTGTCGTGAGAAGATTTTTATAAAAAATTTCTCATGGGGTTTTTGATGAATTATGATAATGCCTTATGATATGCAATTCCTAACTAAGGAAAACAAGATTTGTTATGCAATTGATGTGTTACGTGTGTGTACAAGTTTCAAATTTACAAGGGGTGAATTACCGAATCTATAAATAACACATACGAGCAAGTGAACTCGTCCGTTATAGAAAGATTATGATGGTAAGTCGGGATCGTTCGCAGGGATTTGTGAGTGAATCGAGTTGTAAGTATAAAAGCTACTAAAAGTAAATCTAAAAAACAAGCAATAATGATAATATGATAATTTAAATGATTAAAACTACACTTGCTTAGACTAGTAGACTACTCTAGATAAGCATGATTGTGATAACTTTTCTTAACATGTTGGTTATGATAATTAGTTGGTGAACTAATCTATTGTTCTTACAAGTTAAACCTTCGTCAAGATTTTAGTTTATAAAAACAAACATTAAGTTTAACCAATCAATTCAAGTTTCATAAGTTTGGATTAACAAACTTAAACACAAAAATAATCTTTTGTTTTATCAAATAAGCTTAGGAAATGGTCAATACAAAAGGTAACCGATCATAGACAAAAAGGTTACAATTGATTGTAAACTACTAATCTTTCGACCTATGGGGTGGTTTTCAATCAATCCAATTTGATAGACAAAAACATTCTTATTACAACCACAATTAAGTCTCTTTATTTAACCAAGAATAATGGGTAAGAACAATCATTCATAGACAAATGATTATAACTAGTTGAATAACAATAAACCTTTCGACCTTTAGAATTACTAACAACTAGTCAAACTTGATTAACAAATGTCACTATGAAACTTAAGCACAATTGGATCTTAGAATTAACTTAAAATTGAATTAAAACATGTTATCACAATCATACGCAAATCATTAAGTAATATACATCATCTAAGCAAGTGTACAAAGGCACTAGGCACTCATAGCAAGCATGAACATAAACTCAGAATTTTGAACATTAGAAATCATGATTAAAAGTCTTACAATGATTGGAATGAGATTACAAATGATAAGGTAATGATACCCAAAGTATTGGTGTTGACTTCTTGAAGTTTTGACTTTCAAACGTTGACTTCTTGGACTTCTAAGGACGAATTTGAGAGCTTTTGAGAGTGGTTTATGATTAGAGAGAATTGTTGTCTTAGTTGTTGTTTTTAATTGTTTAATAGTTGTGCTCTATTTATACTCATCTCAAGGCCTAGGGTGTTAAATGATGTAACTTGGCCTCCAAGCAGAGTAGAAGGACCTAGAATATACATAAGAAGAGTCTAGAATCGTTGGTAGCAAGATACAATGCTTAGTGATGAAGTTTGGCCATACAGGCACTCTCCAACCGATCGGTATTACGTCCATCCGATCGGTTGGCCTCTAGATGTAGCCTCCATCCAATTCGGTTGCGGGCTACGTCCGATCGGATGGAGATGACATGTAGATTTAATCTTGGACTTTTGGTGTTCAGCTTGTATCTTTCTCATAGCTCTATGTTCTTTGTCCAAACTTGATCTTTTCTTTGTCTTAGAATTTGGAAAAATGAATACTTGAATCATCCTTCTATGAAATGCCTTTTCGGAGTGGTTCTTGACATGAGAATCTTCGTACGATCGTAAATCCTTGTTTTCTTCATTAATCTTTCACTTTTTCTTCCTTTTTCCTGTACTTGGCTACATATACTTTGCAAACATACTTTGGTGCGATTAAGTAATAAAAGCATATAAATATAACCAAATAACATATACAAAAAGTACGAATAACGCCACTAAAAACATGCACAAATTGAGTTTTATCAGCAATTTAGTAAATATGCTTCATGATTTTACTAAAAATATGCATAAACCCCAAGTTTTGATTTTGTGCATGAAATAGAAATCCTAGACTCAGATCAGGAATGTAGATATGATTAGGATACTTACAAAGATGATTAGAGTACAAATTGGTGGAAGGAGATGACCTAAATTGTGAGTTTGGTTGATTTTGAGTCGAGTTCCAGTAGTTGGTATGTTTTTGGGAGTTGTGATACACAGTACAGGGTGTTTGTTTAATAAACTAAAAAACTGACTCAGGGGGCCGCGAATCTGGCGGAACCAAAACAAGGGGTCCGTCCTTGTTTTCGGTTGGTTCCGTGGGATCAGGCTCAGGTTTTTGGTTAATCTAAGGTTCAAGCTAAGGTTTTATCTACTTACTAGGTTCCATTAGTCCTAAACCAAGTCTAAGAAAGTTAAATGGTGCTCTCTTAAGAGGTTTAGTGAGAATGTCGGCAATGTTTTCCTCTGAGGATACTTTCTCGATTGAGATGTTTCCCTTCTGAACAATGTCACGTAGGAAATGGTGACGTATTTCTATGTGTTTGGTTCTAGCGTGTTGGACTAGATTTTTGCTAAGGTCGATGGCTCCTTTGTTGTCGCAAAGAATGGGAATGTCGTTGAGTTCGATTCCATAGTCGACGAGAGCTTGTTTCATCCACAGTGCTTGTTGACACGCCTTTCCTGCAGACACGTACTCGGATTCAGTTGTAAATATCGCTAGGGCCGTTTGTTTCTTGGCAAACCATGAGGTGAGACAATGCCCAACAAAAGTACAAATACCACTTTTACTTTTTCTATCGACATAGTCACCGGCATGGTCTGAGTCGGTATACACTATGGTTTCTACTCCCGTTCCTTTGGGATACCATAATCCTAAATGTGTAGTACCTTTGATGTATCTAAAGATACGTTTGACGTCTTCAAGATGGGATATTTTGGGATCTTCTTGAAAGTGTGCACATAAACAAACACTAAACATAATGTTGGGTCTACTAGCCGTTAGATAGAGTAGACTACCGATCATTCCCCTATATTTAGTGCTATCAACGGATTCACCTTCTTCATCCTTTGTGAGTTTGGTTTCGGAGGACATAGGTGTTTTCATGGGTTTGAAGTCTTCAAGACCAAATTTCTTAAGCATATCTCTTATATACTTAGATTGGTTGATGAATATCCCATCTTCTAATTGTTTAATTTTGAGACCTAAGAAAAAGTTTAGTTCCCCCATCATACTCATTTCAAACTCGTCATGCATGATTTTTGAGAAATCGTCGCATAACTCTTGACAAGTTGAACCGAATATAATGTCATCCACATATATCTGGACAATGATAATATGTGATCCCTTTTTCTTGGTGAAAAGAGTATTGTCTACTAGGCCCATGGTATACTTATGGTCAACTAGGAAAGTCTTAAGTCGATCATACCAAGCTTTTGGTTCTTGCTTAAGTCCGTATAAAGCTTTCTTAAGTTTGTAGACATAATTCGGTTTTTTAAAATCGGCAAAGCCGGGAGGTTGTGCAACATACACTTCCTCATTTATAAAACTATTTAGAAAAGCACTTTTAAGATCCATTTGGAATAGTTTAAAGTCGTGTGCACATGCATATGCAAGTAGTATTCTAATTGACTCAAGCCTAGCGACGTGTGCAAATGTTTCGTCGTAATCTATACCTTCTTGTTGATTGTAGCCTTGTGCTACTAGCCTAGCTTTGTTTCTAGATACTACGCCATTTTCATCCATTTTATTTCTAAAAACCCATTTTGTACCGATTATGGTTTGATTTTTAGGTTGAGGGGCCAATGTCCAAACGTCATTTCTATCGAATTGATTAAGTTCTTCTTGCATCGCTACGACCCAAGATTCGTCTTTTATTGCCTCATTTATATTTTTAGGCTCAATGGTTGAAACAAAACAAAAGAAATTACTTTGGTTTTGGACTTTTGATCTTAAGGTTCTTTCGTTAATTTTTCCTATGACGTTACCTAATGGATGACTTTTGGATTCTTTGATGTTGACTAATTCCCTATCCACGGGTTCATCTTCTTTGTCATTTTCTTGGTTTTCAACCATTTGACTTTCAACTAAGTCATCATCTACCAAAGGTGATGTCTTAGAGGGAGGTGGACTTTCGTCGAATGTTACGTTCAACGATTCCTCGACTCTTGAGGTTTATTTGTTCAAGACAATGTATGGTTTACTATTCTGTGAATATCCTAGGAATACACCTTCATAAGACTTTGGGTCAAACTTGGTGAGGTAATCCTTAGTGTTTAAAATGAAGCACTTGCTTCCAAAAACTCTAAAATATCCTAGTGTGGGCTTTTTTCCTCTATAAAGCTCATATGGTGTTTTATTAAAGAATGGTCTAATTAAGACTCTATTTAGGATGTATGTGGATGTGTCAACGGCATTACACCAAAAATTTTGGGGTATGTTTTGCTCATTTAACATTGTTAGACTCATTTCTTGAAGTGTTCTATTCTTACGTTCTACTACACCATTAGATTGAGGAGTTCGAGGAGCCGAGAAATTATGTGTTATGCCATTAGCATCACAAAAAGCTCCGAATTGGGTTTCGTTATCAAATTCACGACCTTGGTCGGTTCTAATAGACACAATGCTATTTCCTATTTGATTTTGAATTTTCTTACTTAGAATTTCAAATTTATCAAATGCTTCATTTTTTGTTTTCAAAAACTTAGTCCAAGTATACCTAGAGTAATCATCTACTATTACCAAAGTATAGAAGTTTCCCCCATAACTTTGTATAACGGATGGACCAAACAAATCCATATGCAGCAATTCTAGACACCTAGATGTAGACACCATGTTTTTAGCCTTATGGCTATTATGAATTTGTTTCCCAATTTTGCAAGCATCACAAAAGTGTTGGTCGTATTTCAACTTGGGTAGGTTCCTAACGAGTTCCTTAGATGATAAGGATTGGATTAGCCTCATATTGGCGTGACCTAAGCGTCTATGCCATAGAGTTGAGTTTTCGTCCAAGGAGGTGAGACAAAGTTTGTCTTTAGGTGTTTTGTCTAATTTCATAACGTATACGTTATTCTTTAAAACACCTTTTCCTACGGTTATACCGTCTTTAAGTATTTTACTTCCATTTTAACTGAAAATGACGTTATACTTTTTACGGCATAATTGACTAATACTAAGTAAGTTAAAACCTAAGTTATCTACATGAGCAACATCATCAATAGTGAGAGAGTCATGAGAGATTGTACCTTTTCCGATGATTTTACTTTTAAGCTTGCTACCAAACGTAACATTAACTCCGTCGTACACTTGGTAGGTTGAGAAAAGGCTTTTGTTTCCCGTCATGTGTCTTGAACACCCACTATCTTTAATCCATTCGTCCGGTTCTAACCCGACTTTCAAGCACACCTAAGTTAAAGAGAAACTCAAGCGTTTGGTCCCCAATATCTCATGGGTCCATTTAGGTTAAACATTACATTATCATGGTTCATGTATGGAAATGGTGGATAATTGTTCCATGGCATGTAGTTGGGACCTTGATAGTTTCTAGACATGTTTTGGTTCCAACTATTTTGATGATGATGCTGTGAGTTAAAGTTACTCTTTGGAAAGGGGTGTTTGGGAAAACTAGTTCTAGGTCTTTGTTGAACCGTTTTAGTCCTAAACTCATTTTTAACTTGACCTTTTTCTATAGTAACTGCTGGTTTTTGTTTGTTAACAGTTGTACTAGTGCTAGGTTTTCTATTGACCTTAACGAACTCAATACGGTCCGAAGTACAAACCTTTTGTTCATCAACAGTACCCGCAGAACCTTTGGCCATAACTGGCGGAACCAAATTTTTGGATCCGCCAGATCCGTGGGTGTCTGATCTTGTTGGAACAGTTTCTTGTACTTTCACAGTTTGTTTCTGAAAGTCACTTAAGTTTCCTAGTTTCATAAAACCTAGTCCGGTTTTATCATGAGTTAATTTTTGTATTCTCATTATCTCATCTGCACAACTTATGTTTTTATCAAACCTTTTAAACTTAGAGTTTTGTTTGATAAGATCTTCCTGTGTGGTCTTAAGTGTTTCTAATTCTGTTGGATCTAGGCCTGCTAGGGTCGTACACCTAGATAGATCTTTGAGCCTTTGTGGATCGGTAGAATGCCTATGTAATCACAAGCACGCTACAAGAGAATCTCTGAATATAAACTAATAAAGAAGAAGAAGTAACTGATAAACTTTGATCCTCTATGGATCTTTTATTAACTAATAATGTTTTCAAATTGATTACAAAACTCATAGCCGCATGTTTCTTTTATACTACCAGAAACCCTAATGCAGCATTACTAAGAAAACGTGTAAAAGAGATATACACTATCTCTTCCTAAATTAACTCTAAAAAACTTTCTAAACATACGGTATTACCCGCAGCAATGACAGCTAACAGCAGAAACAAAATGCACTACCAGCAGGAACCACTACCAGCAGGAACTACATACCTGCCAGCAGGAACCATTAACACTAACAACAGCAATGAAATAAATATTATTTCTAATAATTCCTAACAATCCTCCCCTAAACTTGAATTTGACTTGGTTAACTTCAAGTTTCCAGATAGATCGTTGACGTCCAGGGATAGAGGAGTGAATCAGCAGCATCAGAAAGTAACCAGCAGCAACATCATCTATAAGCACAAACTTCCAGCAGCAAGCTCTATGTATCAGCAGCAACAGGAAAACACATCAGCTTAATCTGGTCACCATCTGAAAGGCAATGTACTGGATCTTCACAGCAACCATGACTTATTGTACATCAAATCTTTTAAGTTTCATACTATTCTCATCACTTCCAGGTGTGTTAACTCCTGTGAGAGGTGAATCATTGAAAATTAATGGATTTGATGTCTCTTTACCAATAGCCATCACTACTGGAGTAGCCAATGTTTAGGTGTGTAAGACCATGGTACATTGATAACCATATGATTTTTAGTAAACCATCAACTATTAACGGATTTGCTTTGTCTTTACATGTAGCCGTTTGCTCAGGACTAGACAATTCTTAGGTTGCATAACCTTGGTGAATTGAGTACCAAATATGGTTTTCCACTGCCTTTACCACAAGCCATATACATGTGGGCTAGCCAATTCTTTGAAACCCCAAAGGGTAAGATCCATGGTGAATTGAGAACCATTCAACTCTCAGTAATAAAACATGGGTGAGTTGAATACCCTATAGTTTTGAGCAAACTATTACAGCTGTCAACGGATTTGATAATCACACCAGAGCCGTACCCTCATGGTGAGTCAACTCTTTCTTGTCTGTGAGACATGGTGAGTTGATTACCATTTATTGTGTGGTAAGAAACCAACACTGTACCTGCATACAAGTTAGTAGACAAAATACAATTTTTTTTTTACCTAATAAAGAAACAAAATAAAAGAAACATAAAGAAAAGAAAGAAAGAAAACAAACAAATGAAAATGAAAAATGTACAACAATAAGCCTACCCTTAGGCTTATACATCCCCTCAATCTCAGCACTTAAGGATTGAGCATTCCAATATGAACCACCAAATAGTTGAATCTTGGCCCATCAAAAGCTTTTGTTAACAAATCAGCCACATTGTCATCAGTGTTAATTTTAAGCACTTGGATAAGATGCTTCTCATTAGCATATCTGATAAAATGGTGCCTAATTTCTATGTGCTTAGTTCTTTGGTGAAACACTGGGTTCTTAACAATGCAAATGGTGCTTTGGTTGTCAATAAAAATTTTGGTGTTCATAAAATTAAACCCATAGTCTAATAACTGATTTTGAATCCAAAGTACCTGACCACAGCAACTAGCAGCAGCAACATATTCTGCTTCAGTAGAATATGTAGCCACAATAATCTGCTTCTTGCATTGCCAAGATATCAACCTCCTTCCCAGAAACTGACATCCCCCAGTAGTAGATTTTCTATCAAAGTTAGCACCAGCATAATCACTGTCACTGTAAGCTTCCAACACAAAAGGAGAATCTCTTGGGTACCAAAGACCCAACTTAGGTTGTCCTTTTAGATATTTGAAGATTTTCTTGACTGCATTCAAGTGTGAAGTTAATGGTGTAATTTGATGTCTAGAACAAGCACTGACTACAAACATGATATCCGGCCTATAAGCTGTTAAATACATGAGTGAACCTATCATGGATCTGTATAAGTGAACATTAACAGCAGCATCAGGCTCATTATTGGACTTAGGCTTTGGAGCTTCATATGGTGTAGTTGCAGTCCTCACACTTTCCAAATCAAACTTCTTAAGTATGTCTTGCACATACTTGTCCTGGCTGATAAAGATGCCATCAGGCTTTTGCTTGACCTGTAAACCCAAGAAAAAGGTAAGCTCTCCCATAGCACTCATCTCAAATTCTCCCTTCATTAGCACCTCAAACTCCCTACACCAAGCTTCCTTTGTGGAACCAAAAATGATGTCATCCACATAAACCTGAACAAGGATGATATCTTTTGAATTCTTCTTGATGAAGAGAGTCTTGTCAATTGCTCCTCTTCTGTAACCATGCTTCAGCAGAAAAGTAGACAACCTAGCATACCATGCCCTGGGTGCTTGATGGAGTCCATAGAGTGCTTTCACCACCTTGTAAACCAAATTAGGATTTTGTGGGTCCACAAAACCCTTAGGTTGAGTCACATACACTTCCTCTTCAATTTCACCATAGAGAAATACACTCTTCACATCCATCTGATAGACAATGAATCCCATGTATGAGGCAAAAGCTAAAAATAATCTAATAGCTTCAACTCTTGCCACAGGAGCAAACACCTCATCATAGTCAATACCTTCTTCCTGCCTATGACCTTGAGCTACCAATCTAGCTTTATTTCTAACCACAATACCCCGAGCATCTCTTTTCTCTTTGAGAATCCATTTTGTCCCAATAGCATACTTTCCTTCAGGCAAAGGTACTAACTTCCAGACTTTCTGATTGTAGAACTGTTGCATTTCCTCTTGCATAGCTTCAACCCAATCAGAATCTTCAAGGGCTTGTGCTACACTGCTTGGTTCAATTTGAGACAGAAAAAAAGCATAGAGACAATGTAGATAGTCTGTGTGATTATTCCTTAGCTGATCTTGAATATAACTAAAAAATGCAGATTCTCCAAAACCAGGTTGTTTCAACTTGCTTCTTGTCTGAACAGTTGAATTTAGATCTCCAAGAATCAAAGACTGAGGATGAACAGTGTTTATCCTCTTGGTAGCAGTGGGATTGACATCAACGGTTGAGGCTTGATTAGTAATAGAGGGATTGAATTCATCATCATACGAGGAGTAAGTGAAGATGCCTGTTCGTGATTGATGATGAGGATCTTCCAGCTTAGATCCTGAAGAGAGTGAATTCCCAAGGTCAGATGGACTTGGGTATCTTGTGGGAGGTTGGTGCGCGTGTGCGTATTGCTCTAATTTATACCCACGGTATGTCGTTGTGGTTTTAGCAGTATTCAAGTTTTAAATTTATATTTAGCCGACTTATCAATAACACACACACTTTAACGAGCAGTGTACCCGGTCAGTATGAATATAATGGTAAGTAGAGTGTCGATCACTAAGAGTGGAACGTATTATCTAGTTATTCTAATCAGTATTTTAATATCTTAAGTTAGCTATACAACCTAATCTAACGCAAGGGGGTTCAGCCTGAGAGACTGGCACGGTTTGATTATGATTAAATAATAAACTAAACTAATAGGCACGAATCAGCGATTAGCACACACGTACACAGATAAATACTTGAGACAATAAGAAGACCTGTCCTGATAATTAAGTAGCTTGTCACTTGTTTTATTGCTAGTTTTATATGAAGTGTATAGTTCGATGCGACGCACCGAGATGTAAACCTTTCTCGTTGGCTCTAATCTTATCGGCGAGTAAACCCTTAATGATTACTTATGTCTATCCTTTTATTAAAGACACGCTAAAACAAATAGGCGAGGAAGGGGCATGGCGACCCAAGCAATGCTCAGCTAGACACAGAGGTTATCAATGCACTAATAAAAGTCACCAAAGACATCAACATATAAACTTTAATTAATGGGAAAGCAATTTTAAGGGGTGCCCATGGTTTTCCGTAGTCACATGGAATCGGCCCATCAATCCTGATGAATTAAAGTGTACTAATACAATAAAACAAAACTACTTAATGAATTAAATACATGCAGGACCTTCTTATAACTCTTGTATCTTCGTTCAAGGTGTGTCTTGTGCTGCTACTTCATCTGACTTCGTCCTAGGGTTTCTGTCTCGTACTAGGTATATTGCACGTCCTCCGAAATTCGTCTGACTTTGGGGTATTTATAGTTTCTATCCGAGGGTTAGATGCGGCGCATTAAATAAGTAGATGCGGCGTATTGACATAACTTCGCGTGGGGTCCAAGATTAATATATTTAGGAATATTCGTATACCCCCAGAAGATGCGGCGTAACTCCATTCTTGTATGCGGCGCATGTCCTTTGCCGTCTTGGATAATATCTTGTGAAATCTTGATAGTGATGCGCCGTTTGTAAGAATTAGGATGCGGCGTATCTGGAGCAGAATGATCTTGATCTTGTACATTTCAGTAGACTCTTAACTTCTTGCTTGTTTTGCTCCATAATTAGTCCAAAATTGCCAAGTTTCACATAATACTTGTTTTTACCTGAGAATTACAAAAGTAAACATTAACGTATCAATTCTCACAGATAATATAATAAAACAAGTTAAATAAATAGGATAAATGATGGTAATAAAATGTACTTATTTGAGTTCATCAAATATCCACCCACTTGAACTTTACTTGTCCCCAAGTAAACCTTAGAATTAATCATATGAAAATGTATCCTAAAAGATATTAGGATTTATCTTTATATTTAAGCATGTATTCGTTTTGTCATAATCACACAACCAAACACTTAACGAATAAGAATAAAATAAATATTTTGATAAAAGCAAATCTAATCGTTTAACTTTCCAGTCGTGACAAATATTCTATCATAAGCTTGGCAAGTATAGGCATCTCCCCCACTAAAGCCAAGGAATAACAAGTCTAAAGCGGTAAAAAGGGTTTGTTGGTTAAGGGTTAATCATTCTTCTTAATCTCTATCGATCTCACATTCCAGAAAAGGCGACAAAATCACAAATACATGATCGAATCCACGAACACGATACTTGCAATTGCTCAAATCCTTAACTCGAATAGGCTAAAGATAGGACCAAGTAATCTTTACCAATAATATTATATCAAAAAGGGCGACAAAATCATAAATACATAGCCGAATCCACGACTACGATACTTAAGATTGCTCAAATCCCTAATCTCAATAAATCAAAGGTTTGGATAAAGAATAATATAGGGTATGGATAATATTTGGGATACAAATTGGTGTAAAATGAAAAATAAACAAAACAGATAAATTAAAATCCTAAGTGTGGTAAATTGCTATCCCAACCATCCCATGAATAAGACTCATATCATTGAATAACTCACGCTTTAACACTTGCAACACACGCTTTAGGTAGACACGAATTATACTCAACAAGATCTCAATCAAAGAATAACCTTAATTGGCGTTCCCATAACGGCCAACTCCCATTCAATCCATAAATATAATATACAACAAATAGTGGTGATATCGACCACTTAATACAAAACTTTACATAAGTTGGTTAAAACAAACATCCAACTTTTCTTCTTTTTTTTTTCTTTTTCTTTTCTATTTTTTTTTTCGATTTTTTTTTTTTTTTTTTTTAAACATAAACATAAACATAGATGTGTAAAATTTCACCACATCACTATAACGATAACTCTGGATAATTTTTCCATACTTTTCATGACTTCAGAAATAACGGTAATAGTGAAAGTAGTAAACACACGAAAAACAAGACTCAAAATATACAATATTTACTTTCACTCCAATTGCATTGTGCAATTTCCCGACCTAACCATAGATAATGAATTACGCACGCGAACACAGGTAATGTAAGGAAACACACTTTGCCTAAAGCAATTAACCAACCACGGATTTTAATCTACAGGGTAGGCTAAGGTGTAAGGGTGTAACGAAACATTATAACAAAGGTGTAAGAAACGAAAGGAATGGCTCTGAGTGTTTTCTAGGGGTATCTTACTCTAAAAGTGAGAGTAACAAAAGGGTTTATACGGGGGTTAACTAACCAGTGTAGTTAGTTAATATCACATAACATATAAAGGCTATTTGGGTGTAATCCTAGAAATTTACCAATTTAGACAAGTCATTCCAATTATATAGATAATACTTATTATGGTGGTCTCGAATAGTATACAAGCCAAGTTCTAAAGTTTACAAGTGACCGGCACACTCATAGATTTGTGAATTTTGAAAAGTTCACAATTTTTGAAAATAATGTTATGTGTGCAGCTATGTAATTTAGACTTTAAACAAAAACATGCTAAAAAATTTTAAGTTTTGATATATTAAGCACATTTTAAGCATATTTTGAAAAAGTTTAGGACAAGTAAGTGTTCTAATTCTCCAATCCCCCCACTTAAGTTAAACAACGTCCTCGTTGTTTGTGTCAAAGATTAAAAACTGGAAAATAAAAGAATTAGAACAGAAAAACTCCCCTGAGATTTGCTCGGTATGATCCTCCATTAATTGTATAAGAGCAAAAATCATCTTTCTTGTGGATTAGAACGTTTAAGCTTCATATTTGATGTATCCACAGGAAATGCAGGAATCTATAATACCATCAAGACTTAAACACACCTGAGTTAAGAAGGTTCAAACTTGCATAATACATTAGTAGTTAGTAAAAATAAAACTGTAAAATCAAAATGAAAATCATCAGGTCAGTCGATACGCCGTATCTTATGGAAGAAGATACGCCGTATCGAGCCTGGAATAAAATACGAATCAGGATAAAAGATGCGTCGCATCCTTAACCAGGGATGCGCCGCATTAAAATACTGACAGAAAGTTTTTAAAGTCAAAAATAAAAATGCAGAAAATAAAGTAAGATATGACCAGTGCAGGAGATGCGTCGCATCTTAAGATTGAGATGCGCCGTATCTTCTGCAGGCCTGACTGACTCGACACAGAACAGAATAGTAAAAATTTTCCTTCGGGTTGTCTCCCGGTCAGCACTTGTCTTTATTCCAGAGTCTTCAAGTTAGACTCACGTTCAGCTCCTCATTTTGTTCTTGTGACGTGCCATCCTTCTTCTTTCATCCGAAAGATGTTCCCGTATAGCTCCGCAACATTTTCTTCCGTACGACTTAATCTAATAAATTTTTTGGTCTTTATCGCAACATATTCTTCATCAGGTCCCAAAGAATATTTGATGATTTTAAATTTTTCAGAAATAATCATGGGTGGCTTATTATCAGGGATCCCAAGTAGTCGACATTTTCTCTTGGTGAATTCTTCTTCGTCTTTATCAACAAACTCGAAATAAGGATCCTTATTCAAATAGTCATCAAGTTCATCAATCAATTCTTCTTGTGACTCATCGTTATTATCATAGGGATCGTAATTAACCACGTTAAAGGATTGATAACAATCTTGAATCTCATCCCACTCTTTTTTCAATTCCCATTGTAAGCGTTGACTAAGCTTTGTGTAATCATCAAATTGTCCATGTACCCATTCCCAGAAAGTAGTGTCCGATGCTCCCTTAAGTTCTTTTAAGTAGTTGATTCTACCTTTTTCTTGCAAAGCCTCTGCTTTACGTGGGCAGTCTTCAACTTTTTCATACCAATCGTCGTCTTCAAAGTATACATCGTTTCCAACCCGTTTCATTCCAATTATACTTCCCCCATTACAGGTTCCATCATTCTTATAATCACAGGTCGGCCATACACTACTCCCATCCTTGAAACAGAAAGGTGTACAAGTGTGATTAATATGCTCAAATTCCCATGGTTTATCCCAAACCCATGGTATTTGGTCATTCCATTCGTAGTACCAGGTGTTTTTGAAATCATCATAAGTTTTGAATCCTGGTAGATCTCCAGTTAGTACATCAGCGTCGACTTGAAGAAGGTAATTAAATTCTTTGAATTGTTTGCACAAAGGTGTCTCATAATTGAACACATCAATGTCTATGCGGAATAATTCTTCAATGCCTTCCTCGATCGTTGAATTGTCATCTGACGATCCATTGTTGCTTTCTACTTCCTCATCTTCCCCTCTCATCCAATATACCCATAACACATCTGTAGTAGCTCGGTCCATGCTCTTATGGTTATTGAACTTACTAGCCAACCAATTTGAAAAATCAACATTGTTAGGATCGTGGTTAACGTCAAAGCTAGTGTTACCAATCATGTTCCTTCTGATTTCCATGAACTCATTAAATTGTCCTTTAAAACTTCGTGTCAACCGTGAGGTCACAACCCGTCTGACTTCATTCATAGGAGCAAATTCGGGATTGCCGTATTTAAGTTCAAGCCACTCTTCTAAAGAGATATCCATCAACCTAACCAACTTTCCATGAAATAGTATCTCCGATTCAGCATACATTCTTTCGTTATCCAGATAGCTTTTATCAAATCCCCAATACTGTTCGGAATAAGGCATATAAGAAGTTTGTATAGGTTGGACTTCATAACTTTTGTTGCTCGATTTGTTGACTGCATTTGCTGAGTTCATGTATTCAATTTGGAATTTCCCATCTTTTTCTTCGATAGTAGTCCAAGCTAATCCTTTAGATTCAATGATGGGCCATAAGAGTAACAATTCATCTTCAGTGTAGCTCATTAGTGAATCATAAGAGAATATCCCATCTTCAATATTGCATAAGCGTTTGAATTCCTTATAAGTAGCTTCAAGAGGGGTCTCCCAAGAGAATAAATCGGCATCAATCATGAGCACATTGAAGTTGACATCATCAAAAACTTCCACTTCGAATGAATCCGAAAGCAAGAGTTCCTTAGCAAGATATCCGTTCACTGACATATCTTCCATAGCAAAACCTATCATCATAGGTAAAATCGTAAGTAGGATTTGTTCGCTAGAAGAGAAATTAATGAATTTAGAAACGGATATAAGAATAAAAATAACTGATATCTGCAGATGATGCGCCGTATCCAAAAAGTTGGATACGCCGTATCTTATAATCGTTAAAATTTAATCAGACTAATATTCAGAAAGCAGATACGCCGCTTATAATTTTAGAATGCGCCGTATCAGTTTTAATTATCAAAAATCAACGTATCTAATTTAAAATTAAATGCGTCGTATTAACAAAAGTTAATGCGCCGTATTTTCATTACGTTTCGAAATACAAGATTTTTGATTCAGAAGATGCGCCGTATCGATAAAAATCGATGCGTCGTATCTGTTTAATAATTCGAAAACCTGTTTTTAATTAAAATAATAAATACGCCGTATCTGTCAAAACAGATGCGCCGTATGGCGTTATCGTTTAGAAAATTTTCTTATTAAAAACACAATACGCCGTATCTTGGGGAAAGATGCGTCATATCGAATTTATTAAACGCGTTGTATTTTATAAAAATTAAACGCAATACGCCGTATCTATGAAAATAGATGCGCCGTATCGTTTGTATCAGCTCAGTACAACGATAGTAGAATGCAAGAAAATACGGAAAATAAAAACAAAAATAAAAACAAACGAAAATAAAAACACACAAAAACAGAAAATATGCAAATAATACAATGAATGCAATTTAACTAATATACAACGGGGTTAGTGGTTAGAATTAAAAACTAAAAAGAAAAACCTAATTAAAATACTAATCAAATTAACAGATAATAACAATTCACTCCCCGGCAGCGGCGCCAAAAACTTGATGCGCGTGTGCGTATTGCTCTAATTTATACCCACGGTATGTCGTTGTGGTTTTAGCAGTATTCAAGTTTTAAATTTATATTTAGCCGACTTATCAATAACACACACACTTTAACGAGCAGTGTACCCGGTCAGTATGAATATAATGGTAAGTAGAGTGTCGATCACTAAGAGTGGAACGTATTATCTAGTTATTCTAATCAGTATTTTAATATCTTAAGTTAGTTATACAACCTAATCTAACGCAAGGGGGGTTCAGCCTGAGAGACTGGCACGGTTTGATTATGATTAAATAATAAACTAAACTAATAAGCACGAATCAGCGATTAGCACACACGTACACAGATAAATACTTGAGACAATAAGAAGACCTGTCCTGATAATTAAGTAGCTTGTCACTTGTTTTATTGGTAGTTTTATATGAAGTGTATAGTTCGATGCGACGCACCGAGATGTAAACCTTTCTCGTTGGCTCTAATCTTATCGGCGAGTAAACCCTTAATGATTACTTATGTCTATCCTTTTATTAAAGACACGCTAAAAAAAATAGGCGAGGAAGGGGCATGGCGACCCAAGCAATGCTCAGCTAGACACAGAGGTTATCAATGCACTAATAAAAGTCACCAAAGACATCAACATATAAACTTTAATTAATGGGAAAGCAATTTTAAGGGGTGCCCATGGTTTTCCGTAGTCACATGGAATCGGCCCATCAATCCTGATGAATTAAAGTGTACTAATACAATAAAACAAAACTACTTAATGAATTGAATACATGCAGGACCTTCTTACAGCTCTTGTATCTTCGTTCAAGGTGTGTCTTGTGCTGCTACTTCGTCTGACTTCGTCCTAGGGTTTCTTCTGTCTCGTACTAGGTATATTGCACGTCCTCCGAAATTCGTCTGACTTTGGGGTATTTATAGTTTCTGTCTGAGGGTTAGATGCGGCGCATTGACTTAACTTCGCGTGGGGTCCAAGATTAATATATTCAGGAATATTCGTACACCGCCAGAAGATGCGGCGTAACTCCATTCTTGTATGCGGCGCATGTCCTTTGCCGTCTTGGATTATATCTTGTGAAATCTTGATAGTGATGCGCCGTATGTAAGAAGTAGGATGCGGCGTATCTGGAGCAGAATGATCTTGATCTTGTACATTTCAGTAGACTCTTAACTTCTTGCTTGTTTTGCTCCATAATTAGTCCAAAATCGCCAAGTTTCACATAATACTTGTTTTTACCTGAGAATTACAAAAGTAAACATTAACATATCAATTCTCACAGATAATATAATAAAACAAGTTAAACAAATAGGATAAATGATGGTAATAAAATGTACTTATTTGAGTTCATCAGAGGTTCAATGAAACCCAATGTGTCAGTCGAAGGAGTGGACAAAGGACCAGCAGGAATGGTGACACCAGCAGGAACAGAAGAACTATCAGCAGAATTGGTAGTAGCAGCAGGAACCGGAACACCACCAGCAGAATCCAGATTCCTGCGGGCTTCATCATAAGCTTTTCTTAAGATCTCCTCTGTTTCTTGTGTGAATTTGAAACTAAACTTTTCAGCAGCTTCCTTGGCATTATGTTCTTGTCTTCGAAGCCTAGCAAGATCTTCTTCAAAACTTGAATCTCCTTCAGCCATTTCAGAAGAATCTTTGAGCTCAGAACCTGAAAAGTGGTTAGTGGGAAAAGAAGGAACAACAATGGGTTGTTCATCACACTCTGAATCTGAATCATCATCTGAGGTACCTGCATTGTTAGTTTCATAATCATGTGTACCTACAAATTGATTAGCTTTAAATCTAGAATAACCTAAAGTATCAGTCAGATAATCAAGGTCAAAATACCACTCATGACCTGCACCCTGTAAATTAGGTTTATCCTCAAGATATCTTAAATTGAGTGTCTCTTCTATCCTCTTAGCAGATAAATTATATACCCTATAGGCCTTACTATGAGCAGAATAACCAACAATAAACCCCTCATCTGCCTTCCCTTCAAATTTACCTAGGTGATCACTTGTGTTCAATATAGTTACATGACATCCAAAAGGTTTAAGATAACTAATGTTAGGAACCTTCCCAGACAAAAGCTCATAAGGTGTTTTGTTATGAGGACTAGTGATCGAAACCCTATTCAGAACATAACAAGCAGTGCAAACTGCTTCAGTCCAAAACATGGTTGGCAACTTAGAGTCAGCTAGCATTGATCTAGCTGCTTCTATAAGGGTTCTATTTTTCCTTTCAGCAACCCTATTTTGTTGTGGGGTTCTGGCATTACTATAGTCCCTTTTAATCCCCTTATGCCCACAGAGTTCAATTAGGTTATAATTTTTAAACTCTGTCCCATTGTCACACCTTATACTCTTAACCTTTTTATTTAGATGGTTTTCAATTAAGGCAATAAAGTCCCTAATCACAGGATAGGTTTCATCTTTAGTACCTAAGAAGAAAGTCCAAGAAAACCTGCTAAAGTCATCTGTAATCACCAGGCAGTAGTACTTATGGTCTATACTTCTGATGGAAGTAGGACCAAAAAGATCCATATGAAGTAACTGAAGAGGCTCAGTGATGGTGCTCACAGCTGTGATGGCCTTGTATGAAGCTTTGTGTTGCTTTCCTTTGTTGCAGGCAACACAACTGTGTTCATTAGTGAAGGTCTTGAGAGGGAGCCCTTGTACCAATCCATTCTTTGCCAGCTTGTTGATGGTCTTAAAGTTCACATGTGCCATCCTCCTATGCCATTTGTTCGATTCATCCACAGATGCTTTTGCCACCAAGCAAGCCAAATCACCCTCAGGCTGGACATCATTCAAATTGAAACTGTAAAGGTTGTGTGTTCTTGGGACTTTGAGTACAACCTGACTATCATCAGGCAACTTGAAGTCTTTGGACAACACAAGACAGTCAGTCTCAGTGAAGAGAACACTGTTCTTCTTATCACATATTTGTGAGACAGAGAACAAGTTGAAGTTCTGGAGTTCCTTCACATAGAAAACATTCTCAAAATCCAGCTTGGATGTCTTAACGGTTCCCTTCCTTGTTATCTTGCCATCTCCTCCTCCAAATGTCACAGTCCCTCCATTAATGGGTATTGATGAACTCAAATAAGTACATTTTATTATCATCATTTGTCCTATTTATTTGACTTGTTTTATTATATTATATATGAGAATTGATACGTTAATGTTTACTTTTGTAATTCTCAGGTAAAAACAAGTATTATGTGAAACTTGGCGATTTTGGACTAATTATGGAGCAAAACAAGCAAGATGTTAAGAGTCTACTGAAATGTACAAGATCAAGATCATTCTGCTCCAGATACGCCGCAACATACTTATTACATACGGCGTATCACTATCAAGATTTCACAAGTTACAATCCAAGACAGCAAAGGACATGCACCGCATAGAGAAATGTAGTTACGCCGCATCTTAAGGCGGTGTACGAATGATCCCAGTTGAGCTTCACGATCTTATTGATTACTTTAGATAAATCTAAGATAATCGGTATAGAAACTGATCTTAGGTTGTATATCAAATATTATGCGGAAACTAATACTTGATCTTAAGAAGAACGAATTCTCAAACAACACTTCAATATATTAATACGATTGCTCTGAATAGCAATAGGGTTACAAGAAACCTTGAAGTGTAAAACAATATGTATGCTAAGATAATCGATCTCTAACTCTAACCCTAGAACCTCCTTTTATAGCGTAAGGAGTCCTAGTCGGTTTACAAGACTTTCTATACAAGAAAAATATTCATACGTATCTTTTCTATACTTATCCTTAACATACTATACATATCTAATAAGCAGCAGAGTAAATCTTCTAGCAGCAGAGTCTTCGTGAGCTAGCAGCAGAGTTACACTATGCCTATTATCCAAAACAGCAGAGTTATCAAAACAGCAGAGTTAATACACTAATCAGCAGAGTCACATAACTATCCAGCAGAGTTATGTTTCTCGAATCAGCAGCATTTTAGACCCAACAAGCGGTGTACGAATATTCCTGAATATATTAATCTTGGACCCCACGCGAAGTTAAGACAATGCGCCGCATCTACTTATCCTATGCGCCGCATTTAACCCTCAGACAGAAACTATAAATACCCCAAGGCCAGACGAATTTCGGGACTTTGGAGCTTAACTCAGAAGAGAGAGACAGAAACCCTAAAGCCGAATTCAGACGTATTAGCAGCACAAGACACACCTTGAACGAAGATACAAGAGCTGTAAGAAGGTCCTGCATGTATTCAATTCATTAAGTAGTTTTGTTTTATTGTATTAGTACACTTTAATTCATCAGGATTGATGGGCTGATGTCATGTGACTACGGAAAATCATGTGCACCCCTTAAAATTGCTTTCCCATTAATTAAAGTTTATATGTTGATGTCTTTGGTGACTTTTATTAGTGCATTGATAACATCTGTGTCTAGCTGAGCATTGCTTTAGATTAGGTTGTATAGCTAACTTAAGATATTAAAATACTGATTAGAATAACTAGATAATACGTTCCACTCTTAGTGATCGACACTCTACTTACCATTATATTCATACTGACCGGGTACACTGCTCGTTAAAGTGTGTGTGTTATTGATAAGTCGGCTAAATATAAATTTAAAACTTGAGTAGGCATTAATACTGCCAAAACCACAACGACATCACGCGCGCACCAAGTCTTTGGCGCCACTGCTGTGGATATAAAAGAATTAGAGCAATACACACGCACATCAAGTTTTTGGCGCCGTTGCCGGGGAGTGAATTATTATTATCTGTTAATTTGATTAGTATTTTAATTAGGTTTTTCTTTTTAATTTTTAGATTCTAACCACTAACCCGTTGTATATTAGATAAATTGCATTCATTGTATTATTTGCATATTTTCTCTTTTTGTTTATTTTCTTTAATTTTTCTTTCTTTTTGTTTGTTTTTATTTTTTGTTTTTCTTTTTCTATTTTTCTGCATTCTGCTATCGTTGTACTGAGCTGATACAAACGATACGGTGCATCTATTTTCATAGATACGGCGTATTGCGTTTAATTTTTATAAAATACAACGCGTTTAATAAATTCGAGTACGACGCATCTTTCTCAAGATACTGCGTATTCTGTTTTTAATAAGAAATTTTTCTAAACGATAACGCCATACAACGCATCTGTTTTAACAGATACGGCGTATTTTCTATTTACATTAAAAACAGTTTTTCCGAATTATTAAACAGATACGACGCATCGATTTTTATCGATACGGCGCATCTTCTGAATCAAAAATCTTGTATTTTGAAACGTAACGAAAATACGGCGCATTAGCTTCTGTTAATACGACGCATTTAATTTTAATTAATATAAACGATTTTTGATAATTTAAAACTGATACTGCGCATTCTAAAATTATAAGCGACGTATCTGCTTTCTGAATAAAAGTCTGATTAAATTTTACCGATTATAAGATACGGCGTATCCAACTTTTTGGATACGGCGCATCGGTTGCAGATATCAGCAACTTTTATTTTTCTTATTTCCGAACGGAAAATATTCTAACCCTTATACTAGGAAGTTTTTACTTTGAAATCTACCTGTTTTAATTTTCAGGAAGAATGTTCGATATTTTCCCCAACTGGTTCGGAAGACCCCAAAGAAACCCTACCATGGAAGAGTTTGCACTACTAATCGCTCAAGCAAATGAAAAAGAACATCATGAAGCAAGAAACTTTATTAATGAATTCAAAGGCAGTCATGATCTGTTACTAAAGGAGCAAAACAACATGATTAATGGATTGGCAATTGAAGTGCACCAATTGTCAACGGTGCTTAACAAGATTCTTTTGGTAAAACACAATTTGAAAAGAATTACAACTAGAGGCGGAAAGTCAACCTTTCAAATCGGAGAGACAACCCGGAATATTTTTACTTTTCTGTTCTGTGTCGAGTCTGTCAGACCTGTAGAAGATACGGCGCATCTCCATCATAAGATGCGACGCATCGCCTGCACTGGTCATATCTTATTTAATTTTCTGCATTTTTTATTTTCGACTTTAAAACTTTCTGTCAGTATTTTAATGTAGCGCATCCCTGGTTAAGGATGTGACGCATCTTCTATTTTGATTCGTATTTATTCCAGGCTCGATACGGCGTATCTTCTTCCATAAGATACGGCGTATCGACTGACCTGATGATTTTCCTTTTATTTTTTTTAAGTTTTATTTTTACTAACTACTAATGTATTATGCAAGTTTGAACCTTCTTAACTCAGGTGTGTTAAAGTCTGAATGGTATTATAGATTCCTGCATTTCTGTGGATACATCATTTTTGAAGCATTAAACGTTCTCATCCACAAGAAAGTTGATTTTTGCTCTTATACAAATAATGGAGGATCATACCGAGCAAATCTCAGGGAAGTTTTTCAGTTCTAATTCTTTTATTTTCCAGTTTTTAACCTTTGATACAAACAACGAGGACGTTGTTTAACTTAAGTGGGGGGATTGGAGAATTAGAACACTTACTTGTCCTAAACTTTTGCAAAATATGCTTAAAATGCGCTTAATATATCAAAATTGAAAATATTTAGCATGTTTTTGTTTAAAGTCTAAATTACATAGCTGCACACATAACCTTATTTTCAAAAATTGTGAACTTATCAAAATTCACAAATCTATGAGTGTGCCAGTGACTTGTAAACTTTAGAACTTGGCTTGCATACTATTCGAGACCACCATAATAAGTATTATCTATATAATTGGAATGACTTGTCTAAATTGGTAAATTTCTAGGATTACACCCAAATAGCCTTTATATGTTATGTGATATTAACTAACTACACTGGTTAGTTAACCCCCGTATAAACCCTTTTGTTACTCTCACTTTTAGAGTAAGATACCCTAGAAAAACACTCAGAGCCCTTCCTTTCGTTTCTTACACCTTTGTTATAATGTTTCGATACACCCTTACACCTTAGCCTACCCTGTAGATTAAAATCCGTGGTTAATTGCTTTAGGCAAAGTGTGTTTCCTTACATTACCTGTGTTCGCGTGCGTAATTTTATTATCTTTGGTTGAGTCAGGAAATTGCACAATGCAATTGGTATGAAAGTGAATATTGTATATCTTTGAGTTTATTTTTCGTGTGTTTACTACTTTCGCTATTCCAGTTATTTCTGAAAGTATGAAAAGTATGGAAAAATTATCCGGAAAAATTGTGATAGAAAAGTTGTAAAATTTTACACATATGTTGATGTCAAAAAAAAAAAAAAAAAAAAAAAAAAAAAAAAAAAAAAAAAAAAAAAAAGGAAAAGTTGGATGTTTGTTTTAACCAACTTATGTAAAGTTTTGTATTAAGTGGTCGATATCACCACTATTTGATGTATATTATATTTATGGATTGAATGGGAGTTGGCCGTTATGGGAACGCCAACTAAGGTTATTCTTTGATTGAGATCTTGTTGAGTATAATTCGTGTCTACCTAAAGCGTGTGTTTCAAGTGTTAAAGCGTGAGTTATTCAATGATATGAGTCTTATTCATGGGATGGTTGGGAAAGTAATTTACCACACTTAGGATTTTAATATATCTGTTTTGTTTATTTTTTATTTTACACCAATTTGTATCCCAAACATTATCCATACCCTATATCATTCTTTATCCAAACCTTTGATTTATTGAGATTAGGGATTTGAGCAATCTTAAGTATCGTAGTCGTGGATTTGGCTATGTATTTATGATTTTGTCGCCCTTTTTGATATAATATTATTGGTAAAGATTACTTGGTCCTATCTTTAGCTCATTCGAGTTAAGGATTTGAGCAATTACAAGTATCGTGGTCGTGGATTCGATCATGTATTTGTGATTTTGTCGCCTTTTCTGGAATGTGAGATCGATAGAGATTAAGAAGAATGATTAACCCTTAACCAACAAACCCTTTTTACCGCTTTAGACTTTTTATTCCTTGGCTTTAGTGGGGGAGATGCGTATACTTGCCAAGCTTATGATAGAATATTCGTCACGACTGGACAGTTAAACGATTAGATTTGCTTTTATCGAAATATTTTATTTTATTTCTAATTCGTTAAGTGTTTGGTTGTGCAATTATGACAAAACGAATACATGCTTAAATATAAAAATAAATCCTAATATCTTTTAGGATACATTTTCATAAGATTTATTCTAAGGTTTACTTGGGGACAAGTAAAGTTCAAGTGGGGGGATATTTGATGAACTCAAATAAGTACATTCATTTGTCCTATTTATTTGACTTGTTTTATTATATTATATATGAGAATTGATATGTTAATGTTTACTTTTGTAATTCTCAGGTAAAAACAAGTATTATGTGAAACTTGGCGATTTTGGACTAATTATGGAGCAAAACAAGCAAGATGTTAAGAGTCTACTGAAATGTACAAGATCAAGATCATTCTGCTCCAGATACGCCGCAACATACTTCTTACATACGGCGTATCACTATCAAGATTTCACAAGTTACAATCCAAGACAGCAAAGGACATGCGCCGCATAGAGAAATGTAGTTACGCCGCATCTTAAGGCGGTGTACGAATATTCCTGAATATATTAATCTTGGACCCCACGCGAAGTTAAGTCAATGCGCCGCATCTACTTATCCTATGCGTCGCATCTAACCCTCAGACAGAAACTATAAATACCCCAAGGCCAGACGAATTTCGGGACTTTGGAGCTTAACTCAGAAGAGAGAGACAGAAACCCTAAAGCCGAATTTAGACGTATTAGCAGCACAAGACACACCTTGAACGAAGATACAAGAGCTGTAAGAAGGTCCTGCATGTATTCAATTCATTAAGTAGTTTTGTTTTATTGTATTAGTACACTTTAATTCATCAGGATTGATGGGCTGATGTCATGTGACTACGGAAAATCATGTCCACCCCTTAAAATTGCTTTCCCATTAATTAAAGTTTATATGTTGATGTCTTTGGTGACTTTTATTAGTGCATTGATAACCTCTGTGTCTAGCTGAGCATTGCTTGGGTCGCCATGCCCCTTCCTCGCCTTTCTATTCTAGGTATACGAAACGTGGGCATCACAAGTGCTCAATATTCTAGGATAGTAGGATAGACATAAGTAATCATTAAGGGTTTACTCGCCGATAAGATTAGAGCCAACGAGAAAGGGTTAATTATATACACTTCATATAAAACTAGCAATAAAACAAGTGACAAGCTACTTAATTATCAAGACCGGTCTTCTTATTGTCTCAAGTATCTATCTGTGTACGTGTGTGCTAATCGCTGATTCGTGCTCACTAGCTTAGTTTACTATTTAATCATAACCAAACCGTGCCAGTCTCTCAGGCTGACCCCCTTGCTTTAGATTAGATTGTATAGCTAACTTAAGATATTAAAATACTGATTAGAATAACTAGATAATACGTTCCACTCTTAGTGATCGACACTCTACTTACCATTATATTCATACTGACCGGGTACACTGCTCGTTAAAGTGTGTGTTTTATTGATAAGTCGGCTAAATATAAATTTAAAACTTGAGTAGGCATTAATACTGCTAAAACCACAACGACATCACGCGCGCACCAAGTCTTTGGCGCCGCTGTCGTGGATATAAAAGAATTAGAGCAATACACACGCACATCAGGTATAAAGTCATGCAGTCTCTCTAGGTTACCAGTCATACTTCTGGAACATCCACTGTCAACAATACCTACATCTTTACTTCTATGAGGATTATCCTACAACAAAAGAATACATACAACAACATTAGTTACATGGGAGACCCAAGCCATCACTGACTTGGGCCTGCCTAGTGGATCAATAATAATTAAACCATGGAGATTGATGAGATCCACCATTGTTCTTGGACCCCATTCTCATATAGTGGTCATTGTTTCTCCAAGAACAACCTGCTGAGGACTTAACAGCAGTTTCCCATCTTGCCCCCCATGTGCATGGTGTCAAAATAAACAGGCCTAAGATCATTCGGAAAATAAGTTCTTGTAGGTCTGTAGAAAGGTCTAGCATCATTCCTCCTCCAACCAGCAGAATTACTAGCTGGAACTGGCTTACCAGCAGGAACAGACTTACCTGCAGGAACTGGCTTACCAGCAGCAACAGGCTTACCAGCAGAAACTGGTCTACCAGCAGCAACAAGCTTACCAGCAGCAACAGGCTTACCTGCAGGAACTGGTCTACCAGCAGGAAAAGAAGCTCTACAAGAGTTCATTCTTGCTGCTTGTGGAACATATGGGGGTATATCATTAACATTGTTCCATATAGGCCTTGTTTGACCAGCATACATACCCATCTTTTTCTCATAAAAATCACAGTCTTTGATAAGATGAGCATAACTACCACACACAAAACAAGATTTCTTCCTAGAAGACTTATTCTTAGCATAACTTTTCTTATTGCAACCAGAATTATCACAACCACAAGTTGAAACAAAATTATTCTTAACAGAATTAAAACCAAAAACATCATTGTTTGAAATAGAACCAAAACTAGAAACATCATTGTTTTTAACATAATCAAAAGAAATATCTTCAAATGCAGCTATCTTTGAATGAGATTCATCATCAGCTACTTTTGAGGAGAAATATTCTGACTTGGTTGAGGTAGACTTGTCACTTGAATCATATGTGGCATAGTCATTGGTCTTGATTTCTGAAGATTTGTCACTGTTAGAACAAGAGACAAAATTATTAGAGTCACAATCAAGATCAGGCAAATCATTTGCCTTCTTGCCATAAGTCATTTGTGAATCATCAAAGTCACTATGGGGAGAGGTAGGCTTAAATGTTCCAGTTATTGGTGGAGGAACAGCATTCATTCCTCCTTCTTTTACAAACTTTACAGGTTTTTGATAGTTTACAGGTTCAGGGTCAAAAGTACTTAGCTCATTAGGGTCATAAACTTGATCTGGCCCTATGTAATCTCCATACCCTAAACCTATTTTACACCTGATAGACTGAGTACTATTGTTTAATGTAGCTAGGTTTTTAGATTGCTATTGCCAAGTATTACACCTGGCCACTTCTTTATCTAATTTGGTTTGTAAGTCCTGTTTTTCTAAAAACACCCTAGCATTTTCAGACTCAGAATATTTAAGCAAGTTAGTGGTGTTCTCTAAGTCCCTCTCCAAAACCCTTATCTTTTCCTCATATGCTAATTGTTGGGTTTGATACCAAGCATTTTGTTTCTCTAATGTTTTCAGTGAGTTTTTATAGGCATGAACTTGTATATAATAATCTTTATACTGACTATCTATATCATCAAGTTCCTTTTTCAGTTCAGCATATTTAATTTCACAACCAAAGGGACAATTTTGTACCTGAGATGGGTAGCCCATCAAACCAAATTCCCCATCCACTTATGCCTCAGCACCATATCCAACAATCATCCCATAGACCTTTGCAGCTCCTCTTACTGCATCAGCTACCTCATGTTGTTCCCAATCCAGCATGGAATCCACAGACCGCAAGGCTTTGGGTTCTTCTGACTCCAATTCTTGAATCTTGAAAGCAGAATACCTTGTTTTGTCATCCACCTTCTTATCTGTGCATTCTCTAGCAAAGTGACCTGGTTGTGAGCATTTGTAGCATCTCACCTTCCTCTTGTCAAACCTTGCTCCTTCCTGTCCATCGAATTTGATCCTCCTCCCTGCCTTCTTTTCAAATTTGTTAACCTTCAATGACAGCATAGCCATCTGCCACTTGATGTCCATCTCTTCCAGATCCAGTTGATCAATCTGGTCAAAGTCTTCATAGGCAATTTGCTGTTGTGGAGCACTTTCAGCAACAAACGAATGAAGAACTTCCTCAAGTACATTGTCAGACCTTGACTGTGATCTAGGTGTTGCAGGGGAATAGGAAACTGATGAAGAAGAGGGGGTTGGGCTATCACCATATGAGACCTTGTTAGTACTGGTAACACTAACAAATGCAGTATAAGTTGGAGTGTGAGATGAGTAGGTTGAAACCCCTTTGATGTCAATTTCAAGGGTCTTGAGCTTGTTGTAAAGATCATAAAAACTCATGAAATCGAGCCCACCTCTGGCCTTAAGGGTGATGGAAACCTGAGACCAGGATGGAGGCAGAGCCCTCAAAAACTTGGTTTTGCAGTCTTCATTGTCTGGCCTGGCCTGCAACTGGTTGAGTTGGCTCAGGATCTTGTGAAACCTGTCATAACCTTTGTGAATCCCTTCAGCCTCAGAGATCTTGAACTCCTGGAACTCCTGCTTGAGCATGGACTTCCTCATCTTCTTGGACTCATCATTCCCTCCAAATCTAGCTTTTACAGCAAGCCAGATCTCCCTAGCATCATCCAGGTGATGAAAGTCACCCATATGATCTTCTGGGAGAGCCTGAAGCAAAAGAGTTCTTGCCTTGGTCTCCCTTTGTACAGCAACCTGATCCTCTGCTGATACAGGTGGAAGTATGATGATGTTCCCCTTCTGATCTCTCCCAGTTTTCTTCTTGCTGTTCCCATTTAGGATCACATTCCATAGGTTATGATCACTGTTTGAGATCCAGTACTCCATCTTCATAGCCCAAATCTCGTACTCATCTTTCTTGAGGTATGGGAATTTAGCATTACTGTTAGACACAGTGGTTGTGACTATTTGTTGTTGGACTTGTGAAGTTTCAGGTTTTTCATTATTGATGACAGACTCATCAGAATTGACGTCAGCCATTGTGAAAGAGTTTAAGAGATTGTTTAGAAAACTTTTTCTTCTTTGACAGAGATCCTAACCAGGCTCTGATGCCACTTGTAGGATCTAGGCCTGCTAGGGTCGTACACCTAGATAGATATTTGAGCCTTTGTGGATCGGTAGAATGCCTATGTAATCACAAGCACGCTACAAGAGAATCTCTGAATATAAACTAATAAAGAAGAAGAAGAAGAAGTAACTGATAAACTTTGATCCTCTATGGATCTTTTATTAACTAATAATGTTTTCAAATTGATTACAAAACTCATAGCCGCATGTTTCTTTTATACTACCAGAAACCCTAATGCAGCATTACTAAGAAAATGTGTAAAAGAGATATACACTATCTCTTCCTAAATTAACTCTAACAAACTTTATAAACATACGGTATTACCCGCAGCAATGACAACTAACAGCAGAAACAAAATGCACTACCAGCAGGAACCACTACCAGCATGAACTACATACCTGCCAGCAGGAACCATTAACACTAACAGCAGCAATGAAATAAATATTATTTCTAATAATTCCTGATATGCGTCTAAATACACATATATTTACCTTGTTTAAACCCACATAAACAGTCAAAAACACTTTGAAAAGTCTCACAAAGACAGAAAAATATTTAGACTGTGTTTTATTCATAAATTGTCAAATCTAGTCCCTAGTTATTCAAAACATGGAAACTTTTCATAAAAGGTCCTCAGGGATTTTCAAGTTGTCAAAATTAGCCTTATAAATTTCAGTTTTGCAAAATGGCAACTTTAGTCCCTAAAATTTCAATGATTGACAGAATTTACCCTGGACATTTTAAATTGGAAAATTAACATTTTTGGTCCTTTGGTAAATTAAAATTGTCAAAATTGGTCCTTATAACAAACTTTGGAAAGTTTTCATTTTCAGTCCCTAAAAATCCAAAATTGCACAAATGGTCCTTGTGCTTATTTAAACTAATCCGGATCAAACTAAATCCAAAACCCAACACTACATAACCTTAACCCCATTTACCCAACCCAACCTAAACTAAACCCAACCCACCAAAGCCCAAAATAAAAACACATAACCCGGCCCACACTTTTGTTTCTTAAATAATCCCAGGTCAAACCAGGGTCAAACACCACCCTGGTATACCTTCTCCCTCACAATTAGCCCGCCAATACCACTTCCAAAACCACCACCACCTGTCCTCCACCTCTCCACCTTTCCACCTCAATCACCAGCTGTCTAACTACCCCCCTCCAATGCTAATACTTCACAAAATATCTCCCCTGTGTCGACAACAACTCACATCCACCTTTCCCTCCAAAAAGACAAGTGGAGGGCTTGGATTAATTCAGCTTAATTGGACTGCTGGGATAGCTTCAAAGAGATAAGAGAGATATTTGGGAAGCATAAAAAGACCACAAGACAGAGAGAGGAGAGTAGTAGGTGTTAGAATAGTGTAACTTAGTTTAGTTTAAGTCGTAGTTATATTTTTGTTGTAATTTTAATCTGGGTTTCTTAAATTCTGTACTAGATAAGTTATTTAAGATGTAATTCAACCTTTTAATTAAAGTTTAATTCAAGTTTTAAGCAGCAACAAATTTTCCCGCCATAATTGTTCATGATCAATTTTGAAGTTTTAAGCTGTTATCTTTGATCAGATAAGTTATTTAGAGGGTATTAAAGCTTATACAAATCACATCTGTTGTTAATTCAAAATTTTCACAAAAAGTCAACTTCGGTCAAAGTTACTGTAGCATAGCTTATTTTTCAGCTATTTTCTTTCTGTTTGGTCCTTTGTCTCATTTTAAGTATTTCTAGGCTATTTTCATAGTTAGTAGCAGTTTAAGTCCATGTTCAGTTTTTAAAACTCAAATCAGTCAATAAGTCAAAGTTGGTCAAATAGCTTATTTATAGTTTTTTGTAAATTGAAACCTGTATTCCTTAGCTTATTTAAGTTTCTCAGTCCTCAATAAGTCCAGAGTGTAAGTTATTGTAGCATTTCATAGTTTAATTCTCAAAATAGCCAAGATAAAGGGGTGTTTGGTTATTGGGTCAAACTGGGTCAAATTCGACTTGCACTGTTCCTTTACCATTTAGTCAACTTAGATTGAGCTTATTGTAACTTGTTTAAACTGTTTTTAGCTTGTTATTGCAGTTTTGAACCCTATTGCAGGTTTTGAGCTTGGGGCTGCTGTCACAAGCCACCCAACTGAACTCACAAGCTCCTATAAGCTTGGCTAATTTTTGAGTCATTTTTGCATTTCTCAGGTACTTTATAACTCATATTCGGGCTGCAATTGATGTCCATAGGTTTAGTTCTTAGAATCACTCAAATCAGTCAACCATTTCATATCAGACATAGTTTTTTTTTGGTTTTTCAGACTTTCAAGGTTTTTCTAGATTTTTTATAGCTTTCATCTTAAGCTCTTATTAGCTGAGATTCTGGATTTTAAAAGTCCCCTAGCTCATCTCCATTAGGTAATTTTTACAAGATTTTTAGGATAGCTTAAGATAGCTTGTCATTAGCTTAAAAGTACCCATTTCTGCCCTGCACCAGGGGAGTAAGGCTCATAAGCCCATTTTCTTAAGCTTGTAACTTGTTCTCTACTGCACCTTAATCTTTGATTTTTGTTGTTTTGAGAAGCCCTCCTGGCCAGCTATCTTTGCATGTATTTGTTTTTCATTTTCTTGCTTATTTGGGTGCTTAAAAATAAGCTAGAAGTAGGGGCCATTAGGCTTCTTTTATGCAAACTGCTCATTACTCGAATCGGCTGACGGCCAGGGCATATCTGAGGTTTTTCAGTTGAATTGAGTTTGTTTTAGTATATTTCACCTTCCCTGAGGTTTTGGTGCATTCTAGTGCTTATTTGCTTATTTTTAGCTTATTTGTAAACTGCTTATTTAGCCCATTCTGCTTATTATGGGTTAGACAGTTCTTATTTTATTTTTCCTAGCTTTTAAATATTATTTTAGAATTACTTGAATTTTTTCAGATTTTTCTGTTTTCATTTTCTATTTTTAAATCATTTTATTAGTTTAAATAGTTTTAAATTCATAATAAAAAATATAAAAGTCAGAAAAATATAAATCTTTTTTTCTAAAATTTTCTTTTATTATTTAGGATTTAAGAAAAATAATTTTGCACTTGTAGGATTAGTTTTCTAATATTTTAGTTTTTAGCCCGTTTTCGTAAGCGGCTGCTTTAATCTGCTTTTTTCTGTGCTTATTTCAAGTTTTCAAAAATATTGTCTTTTATAAAAAGTGCTTATAATTAAGTACTTTATCAAAATAAAGTGAAATGGAATAATAAAAAATATATATATACGGCTCGTTTTTAGATTTTTCGTTGCGCGTTTTCAGATTATTTAATTCGCGTTTAATTTTCCTGTGTATATCTGTTTTTGTTTGTTATTTAGAATTGTTAAAAAGCAAAATCAAAAGCAATCTAAATCATCAATCACTCTAATCCTAGCTTTTCACAGTTTTCCATTCACATCTCGTTGGGAAACGATCCGGGTGATCACTTGCCTGGTTTCACACACTACACACGAGCATTCGTTCTGAGACTGTTTGTCTTTTATCATTTATTACGGTTGACCATTCACAAGTGGTTGACTTGTGTGATAGAGAAATAAAAGATAGCCGGTTCGGACTGGATCAAATTTTGGCGCCGCTGCCGGGGAGGTGTGCTGCGACTATTGTGAAGAATTTTAGCGATTAGTGATTCGAGATCCTTCTATCAGAAGTTCCTATTTCCCAAAAACAATATAAAATACCAAAAATATTTTCTTTTCTTTTCTATATATATTATTATTATTATTATCATATAAAAATAAAATAAAAAAACCCAAAAACATTTTCCGTTTTCTTTAATAAATAATAAAATATTACCATCGAAAATCAAGACAGAGTACTACCTAACTGGGGGTACGACCATAATAAGTTCCCAAACCTAAGATTAAAACTTGCCTTTGTGTCACTTGCGAATTCGGCTCACCTTTGATTGATAAATAAACTCTAACGGAGGTTCTAGGATAGTCTGACATTAAATTGTCGGACTGAAAGAAGCGGGTTTTTAAGGAGCGTAATTGCCCACCTTTGCTTCTCCGCCACTCTGTGCGTTTGTCAGTCAGAGAGCTACCGTACGCTGGTTGATTTAAGGTTTAAGTTCCTTGTGTTGTGCTTTGATCTTGTTGAAAAAAAAAATTTGAAAAAACCAAAAACCCAAAAATATTCATCTTTACCCTCTTACCCTTTTTGATTCTTTATCCCTTTACCCTCTATCCGTTTGATTCTATCTTCTTAAACCCTCCTTAATATTTAATTCTCATGTCGTCGTGTGACCATCACTGTTGTAATTGTAAAGGTCCGCTGGATGATAATAATCGTTGTTCCAAGTGTAAGTGTGAGAAGTGTGGAGAGTATGCACCAGAAGGATTTTGTCATTGGTGTGAAGTAGCCCGTGAAAGAGAGCGTAATTGCATCATTAATTCCATCAAAAGTTTTCCCAACTGCCCTTCACAGCCCAAGATACATGTTATTAATGGCAAACAGTCAAGAATTAATCCAGACCTGTCACAATTTACGGTCAAAAGTTTGTCAAGAAAACGTGCAGAGCTTAAAACGGTGACTAAAAAGAACGACTTGCCTACTCTTCACGTTTATCAAGAGCAAGAACCAGAGACCATAACGGAAGTGGTGGAAATTCCTAGCTCTCAGAGCACACTACTTGTCCCACCTCTGGATTCTTTTTCCAAACACTCTCCACAACCCCAGCCATCTTCACTCACTCAGCTTAATTGTTGTATGTGTGAAAATCCGTTGGGGGATGATTCACAGTGTAAGCAATGTTTTTGCACTTATCAGCCATTCACACTTGATTATCCAGATTTTCACAACGATTTCAGTACCCCTTCTCAGGATTCATTTTGGCAAGAGCCGTGTTATCAAAACTTCGATAATACATCATTTCAAAATATGCCAAATGATCCTTGTGAATTCTGTGGTGGTCCACATTATGAATCCGATTGTCAAACGAGGACCCCGCTTGTCTATGAGCAGGTTTCTTGTAATAATCAGAATTTCGGGTATGACCAATATCCATATGATTCACCGAATCAGTCACAACAGTTTTACTGTTGTGAATTCTGTGGTGGTCCACATTATGAATCCGATTGTCAAACGAGGACCCCGCTTGTCTATGAGCATGGCCCTTATGACAATTATGACTATTCTTGTCATAACCAACCTCCACAAAATCAAATGATTCAACCTCAGCCATCTCCTCGTGAAAAATCTATTGATAATGTTATCCAAAAACTTCAAAATATGATGGATACACTTAATGATTTGGCTGTTAAAAATAGCCAAGAAGATCATCATCAGAAAACTATTGGAGAGCTTCTAGCTGAAGAAGAACAAACAGCTAGAATGAGATCCAAATATCGTCAAACTTTCATCTACGATGACGATGATGATGATTCTATGTGCGAAGGTTGCGAGAAATCGTCAGCTGCAATTACACCTGTCCAAAAAAGGCAGGAAGACAAGACTATTGCAGAATTGCTAGATGATGAGCAAATGGAACGTATAAAAACCCTTTATATTGATGAGGAGGACGACGAGGAGAGTGCTATTCCTTTGAATAATATCAATTCTCAACTCCCTCAGTCTATTGCAAACACACCCATCTTACAGTCTATGGACTCCGAGGACTCTCTTATTATGGGGGATGAGCATATTAGCACTATTCCTGAAAAGGAATCGGACGAATTCATAAAGTCTAGTGCTGAAATCCTTGTCCCAATCCCAAGTAAGTCCGAGGGTATTTCTGATGATATGTGTGATTTGCCTCTTCTTGACATTTCACATGATCGTGTTGAGATGTTTTCCAATTCTGACGATGATTATACTTCAAGTAATGATGATTCTTTATTTTGTGAGGACATCGATTATGTTGAAGAATTTCCTTCTGAGCCAGTCAGCTTAGAAGAAGAGAATGATGAAATTGACACTGAAATCAAAGATGAAGCTCTTCGAGCAACATTATTGAATGTCAGTCTTCTCGTTTCTAAAATCGAGGCTTTCAATGAAAAATCCATTTCATCTCCTATCCCCATTAAGGATAGTGACCTTTTTTCCGATGATTCTATTCCGGAAATGGAAGCTTTCTGTTTTGATCAGATGGGAGAGAAAATTAGTGGCAACACCACTTCTCATTCTCATAATTCTCTCCCCGATATTGACTCATTCACCTTTGAGGAGTTCTCCAGTGAACTCACTCATATCATATCTCCGCCGGAGTATGATAACTTTTACCTTGATCTTGACAAAGAAAATCTTTATGTCTCGGAGGGAAATATTCTCAACACTGAGAATTTGATTGTTATCACAATCCCATCCCTCCCACCCCAGAATATGTCTTGATCAAATGAGCTTAAATGATGAGATTCATGATACTGAAAGCATGAATTCTCCTTCTGATGATGATGAGTTAGTCATGATTTTTATCATGACTTTCTTTCTTTTCTTCACCTACACGGTGACTTCTCCTGTTCTTCACTCCTTCGGGAATGAAGACACTATCTTTGATCCAGGCATTTTCATTTATCATTTGTGAGCCGGATCTGTGTATATCTCATCGGGGTGGAACTTTCAAATACTTCAGTGTTTATCCAAACATCTTGAACGAAAGTCCGATGGAGATTTTTTTTTGTTCCACGTGCTTCCCCAAGAACCAATGAATGCGGGGTCGAGTCAAGCTAGTGACTCGGTGAACAAAAACATTAGTACAACATGGGTTTTCACCCATGTCTCTGACTTCTTTCTCTTTTCTACCACCTAAGTGTGGGGGAGATGCTCACATGTTGTATATATGTACATTTCAAGTTAAAAAAAAAAAAAAAAAAAAAAAAAAAAAAAAAAAAAAAGTGTATATAATGGCTATTAGTATTGCCTTTTTACGTTCTAAGTGTTGGTTTAACAACCGGTACTTTGAATATTGAGGGCAATATTCAGTTCTAAGTGTGGGGGGGAATTCTGGCGAATTTTGTCACATTGTACCTTCTAGTGCCCTATTCCCCCATTTTGGCCAAAATTTTAAAATTTTTTCTCACTTAGAACGCAACAAATGGTTATCAGTCCACCATGTCTAACCCACATTAGGACTGGCTAATCCTGAGCAAACGGCTGCAGGTAAAGATACATCAAATCCGTTTATGGCTTGCAATTTGCCCAAAATTGTATGGTATTCGACTCACCATATCTTTATAAGTGAAGAGTTGGCTAGCCCGCAAGGTTATGGCTTGTGGTAAAGGCAAGTGGAAAAACCATAATTGGTAATCAGCTCACCAAAGATAATAACTGTATTTTATCTAAGAGTTGGCTAGTCCAGAAGCAAACGGCTTCTGGTAAAGACAAATCAAAACCGTTGACAGCTGATGATTTGCTCAAAATCATTTGGTTATCATTGTACCAAGGTTCTTACTTGAACTAAAACAATTGGCTACTCCAGAAGTAATGGCTTTTGGTAAAGAGATAAAACCCATTAAATTTTCAAAAATATTGCTAGGGACTAGCAATAGTTTAGTGTGGGGGATTTGATATGTGTCTAAATACACATATATTTACCTTGTTTAAACCCACATAAACAGTCAAAAACACTTTGAAAAGTCTCAAAAAGACAGAAAAATATTTAGACTGTGTTTTATTCATAAATTGTCAAATCTAGTCCCTAGTTATTCAAAACATGGAAACTTTTCATAAAAGGTCCTCAGGGATTTTCAAGTTGTCAAAATTAGCCTTATAAATTTCAGTTTTGCAAAATGGCAACTTTAGTCCCTAAAATTTCAATGATTGACAGAATTTACCCTGGACATTTTAAATTGGAAAATTAACATTTTTGGTCCTTTGGTAAATTAAAATTGTCAAAATTGGTCCTTATAACAAACTTTGGAAAGTTTTCATTTTCAGTCCCTAAAAATCCAAAATTGCACAAATGGTCCTTGTGCTTATTTAAACTAATCCGGATCAAACTAAATCCAAAACCCAACACTACATAACCTTAACCCCATTTACCCAACCCAACCTAAACTAAACCCAACCCACCAAAGCCCAAAATAAAAACACATAACCCGGCCCACACTTTTGTTTCTTAAATAATCCCAGGTCAAACCAGGGTCAAACACCACCCTGGTATACCTTCTCCCTCACAATTAGCCCGCCAATACCACTTCCAAAACCACCACCACCTGTCCTCCACCTCTCCACCTTTCCACCTCAATCACCAGCTGTCTAACTACCCCCCTCCAATGCTAATACTTCACAAAATATCTCCCCTGTGTCGACAACAACTCACATCCACCTTTCCCTCCAAAAAGACAAGTGGAGGGCTTGGATTAATTCAGCTTAATTGGACTGCTGGGATAGCTTCAAAGAGATAAGAGAGATATTTGGGAAGCATAAAAAGACCACAAGACAGAGAGAGGAGAGTAGTAGGTGTTAGAATAGTGTAACTTAGTTTAGTTTAAGTCGTAGTTATATTTTTGTTGTAATTTTAATCTGGGTTTCTTAAATTCTGTACTAGATAAGTTATTTAAGATGTAATTCAACCTTTTAATTAAAGTTTAATTCAAGTTTTAAGCAGCAACAAATTTTCCCGCCATAATTGTTCATGATCAATTTTGAAGTTTTAAGCTGTTATCTTTGATCAGATAAGTTATTTAGAGGGTATTAAAGCTTATACAAATCACATCTGTTGTTAATTCAAAATTTTCACAAAAAGTCAACTTCGGTCAAAGTTACTGTAACATAGCTTATTTTTCAGCTATTTTCTTTCTGTTTGGTCCTTTGTCTCATTTTAAGTATTTCTAGGCTATTTTCATAGTTAGTAGCAGTTTAAGTCCATGTTCAGTTTTTAAAACTCAAATCAGTCAATAAGTCAAAGTTGGTCAAATAGCTTATTTACAGTTTTTTGTAAATTGAAACCTGTATTCCTTAGCTTATTTAAGTTTCTCAGTCCTCAATAAGTCCAGAGTGTAAGTTATTGTAGCATTTCATAGTTTAATTCTCAAAATAGCCAAGATAAAGGGGTGTTTGGTTATTGGGTCAAACTGGGTCAAATTCGAAGTGCACTGTTCCTTTACCATTTAGTCAACTTAGATTGAGCTTATTGTAACTTGTTTAAACTGTTTTTAGCTTGTTATTGCAGTTTTGAACCCTATTGCAGGTTTTGAGCTTGGGGCTGCTGTCACAAGCCACCCAACTGAACTCACAAGCTCCTATAAGCTTGGCTAATTTTTGAGTCATTTTTGCATTTCTCAGGTACTTTATAACTCATATTCGGGCTGCAATTGATGTCCATATGTTTAGTTCTTAGAATCACTCAAATCAGTCAACCATTTCATATCAGACATAGTTTTTTTTGGTTTTTCAGACTTTCAAGGTTTTTCTAGATTTTTTATAGCTTTCATCTTAAGCTCTTATTAGCTGAGATTCTGGATTTTAAAAGTCCCCTAGCTCATCTCCATTAGGTAATTTTTACAAGATTTTTAGGATAGCTTAAGATAGCTTGTCATTAGCTTAAAAGTACCCATTTCTGCCCTGCACCAGGGGAGTAAGGCTCATAAGCCCATTTTCTTAAGCTTGTAACTTGTTCTCTACTGCACCTTAATCTTTGATTTTTGTTGTTTTGAGAAGCCCTCCTGGCCAGCTATCTTTGCATGTATTTGTTTTTCATTTTCTTGCTTATTTGGGTGCTTAAAAATAAGCTAGAAGTAGGGGCCATTAGGCTTCTTTTATGCAAACTGCTCATTACTCGAATCGGCTGACGGCCAGGGCATATCTGAGGTTTTTCAGTTGAATTGAGTTTGTTTTAGTATATTTCACCTTCCCTGAGGTTTTGGTGCATTCTAGTGCTTATTTGCTTATTTTTAGCTTATTTGTAAACTGCTTATTTAGCCCATTCTGCTTATTATGGGTTAGACAGTTCTTATTTTATTTTTCCTAGCTTTTAAATATTATTTTAGAATTACTTGAATTTTTTCAGATTTTTCTGTTTTCATTTTCTATTTTTAAATCATTTTATTAGTTTAAATAGTTTTAAATTCATAATAAAAAATATAAAAGTCAGAAAAATATAAATCTTTTTTCTAAAATTTTCTTTTATTATTTAGGATTTAAGAAAAATAATTTTGCACTTGTAGGATTAGTTTTCTAATATTTTAGTTTTTAGCCCGTTTTCGTAAGCGGCTGCTTTAATCTGCTTTTTTCTGTGCTTATTTCAAGTTTTCAAAAATATTGTCTTTTATAAAAAGTGCTTATAATTAAGTACTTTATCAAAATAAAGTGAAATGGAATAATAAAAAATATATATATATACGGCTCGTTTTTAGATTTTTCGTTGCGCGTTTTCAGATTATTTAATTCGCGTTTAATTTTCCTGTGTATATCTGTTTTTGTTTGTTATTTAGAATTGTTAAAAAGCAAAATCAAAAGCAATCTAAATCATCAATCACTCTAATCCTAGCTTTTCACAGTTTTCCATTCACATCTCGTTGGGAAACGATCCGGGTGATCACTTGCCTGGTTTCACACACTACACACGAGCATTCGTTCTGAGACTGTTTGTCTTTTATCATTTATTACGGTTGACCATTCACAAGTGGTTGACTTGTGTGATAGAGAAATAAAAGATAGCCGGTTCGGACTGGATCAAATAAATATTATTTCTAATAATTCCTAACAAATTCTAGTTTAAGTTTCTGACATGAGACACATGTTTCTTTAACACCTTTACCTTTTTCTAATCGTGTATCTTTTTCTTTTAACCAATAGACTTCGTTTTCTAAAAGTGTCGTTTTGGTTTTTAAGAACTTATTTTTGTTTATGATTTTTAGAGTAATATCACACAGTTTGTTATATTCAACTTCTAAGGTTTCATCATCAATAGAGGAGTATGACGAGTCAGAATGTACCTCTTCTGAGTCATGAGCCATAAGAGCAACTTCGTCGTTCTTAGGCTTGTCGTCATCACCTTCACTGTCCCTCCAAGCTCCACTAACAAATGCTCTTTGAGACTTGCTCTTTGGAGGCTTTGGACATTCTCCTATTAGATGACCGGAATCCCCGCACCTAAAACACTTCCTATCTACTTTTCCTTTCCTATCATCACGGTCTTTCCAGAAGGATTTCTTTTCTTCATGAGGTTGTCTTACGAACTTTCCTCGTCTCCTAAAGAACTTCTTGAAATCTCTAACGGCCATGGCATACTCTTCGTCTTCGCTACTCGAACTAGACTCTTCATCATCACTTGACTCTACCCTAGCTTTTAAGGCAATGGACTTCATCTTCTCCTTTTTGCCTTTAACTATTTCTGAGTCTTTTTCCATCACCATCTCGTGAACTTTGAGATTTCTGATGAGCTCGTCAAGTGTCATGCTTGAAAGATCCTTGGATTCTTCAATAGCCGTCACCTTTGCTCTCCACTTCGGATGAAGTGCTCTAAGAAATTTCCTGACAAAGTTCTTACTAGAAAAAGATTCGTCAAGTGCTTTAAGAGAAGTAATTATAGTATTAAACCTAGCAAAAGCACTATCAATGGTCTCATCTTCAGAGATAACAAATTGTTCATATTGTTGAACAAGAAGATCAATTTTGAACTTTGACTTGTGAGTTCCCTTGATGAGTGATAATCAATGATTGCCAAATATCTTTAGCCGTTTTACACATAAAAACTCTTTCATACTATTTCTTAGGTAAAGCATTATAAAGCATCATTTTAGCTTCATTATTTTTGGCAATCAACTTCTTTTGCTCATCACTATGACGAGTGAGAGAAGTACCCTCATCCCGACCACCTGATATATTTAATATTGGTTTATTATCACTTTCTACAATAATATACCATAAATCAATATCCTTTGACATCACATAAGTTTCAAAGCGGTTTTTCCAATATATAAAACTATTTGGTTCAAATAGTGGTGGTCTTTGCATAGATTGCCCTTCTTTGAAGTTTTCAAAATCCATTGATCGTTTCAAGTTTTTAAAATACAATATATTTTGAAAATCTTGAGTAACGTAGCTCTGATGCCAATTGTGGAAAACTAGAAGGGGGGGTTGAATAGTTTTTACCGCTTTTTAAATTTATTCGCTTTGAGACTTAACGTGATTTCAAGTTAATGCACATAAACAATCAATATAAGTAATTCAAGTAAGGAAAAGAACAATCAAACCACAACACGGAGATTTATAGTGGTTTGGCTACAAGGACTCTCTTCCTTGCCCTACTCCACTCCTCGAGCCTCTAACTCGGTAGTTTTTCTTCACTAAGAAACAAGCTCCCTTCTCGGAGGAGAAAACCTTTACACACGTCGCTTACACCTTTTTTCGGTACAAAGCTAAATACCGGGTTCTAGTTCAAGGTAGAACCAACCTGAAGTCGCCTATACAATTTCCGACACTAAGCTAGATGTCGAGTTCTTTACAAGGGTTCAACCACTCCCGACACTCTATGTGTTTTGAGGACAAAAACACTAACCGAACTCTACTGAATGAAGGGTATAACAATGATGTGTGAACTACACTAAATCACACAGTATCTAACTAATCAAGGCTTGCAACAGTGTGTTGAAGCTTGTTGATGCTTGATCTCTTTGCTACAAAAGAAAGATCACTAAGAATGAAATGAATGAATGAATGGGTTAGTATTGTACAAATGAATGAATATGTAATTTATGCTATATGAGTGATGATTGTGTTTGAATGATCAGCTTGCTATTTATAGGCAAAACTAAGCAGACAAGCGGCGGATCCGGCGGACCCAAATTTTGGGTTCCGCCCATATACCTGTTTGGTTCCGCCGAGACATGCCAGCTAAGAGCTTACCATATCTTTCCATATCTTGCCAAGTCTTGTCAAGATCTTACAAAGTCAACTCCTTTGCTTCAAGATCTTTCCAAAATATATTTCAAATCTTCCAAGATATCTAAAGATTTCTTAATGAGGTATGCCATGATGTCATGTGTATATTTCTATTTTTAAGAAATAAAAATAAACATGTAAAAGTATATATGTATGCAATGTAATTCCTAGTGATCATGTGATATGTAAATGAGTTTAAAAAGCTTGTTACTATAAATGTAAAAGACTTTAACTTATATTTATGTTTTGCTAAAGATAAACCTTATAATTGTCATTAACAAAATAAAGCAAAGATCGTAAAATATAAATAACGTTTTTAGGACGATATTTGTATTAACACATACGAATTTCTAAATTCATTAATAACTGCATGCATTATAACTATCACCTTCCATCACCTCTTTCACTAATCATCACCACCATAGATTAGCGAAAAACCTACTTCCATCAATGTTAGGATCTCTGGGAAATAAGAGTTTCATTGTTGCTGCCGATAGTGTTAAGCTGGTTCCTGCCGATAGCTTTGGTTCCTGCTGAAAGCTCATTGCTGCCGACAGTGTTATCTTGTTTCTGCCGATAGTATTGTTGCTGCGGATAGTATTATTTGTTATCCGTATATTTAGAATGTTTGTTAAGATTTATTTTTAGAAGAGATTGTTGTTTATCTCTTCACACGTTTTCTTGTAGAACGGGTTAGGGTTAGGTGATCTTGTTAGTATAAAAGATAAACCCGTCTATGAGTTTACGTACACCTTTAACACCTTTAACGTTTTCAATATTCAATATCACAATTCTTAGTTCATAGTTTGATCCATAGAGGATCATTGTCGTTTAGAGTTTTCTTCTTTATTATACTTGCTGTTTAGTTTCCGCATAAACGCTTGTATAGCATACAGAGGTTCTTGTTTATACCAAGCTCAATCAAGCTCGAAGTACTCGATCCTACAAACCTACTTCCATCAATCTTGAATTATCTACCGAGTTATCACCACATGAATCCTACTAGTAAACTACCACCAACACTAGCACCACTCTCTTTAACTCTTAATATTTCAACTTCACTTCATATCTTCCTTCTAGGCATTATTTTGTAGGCTTTTATCATATTATATTCTCGTTTTTCTTATGATTATAATTCTTATTAGAAGACTACACTTCATGAGATCTTTGATTTCATAATCATGGTTCTCTACTTTGAGTTGCTTGTGATTATATCATTTATATATCATATATATACATCTTATTTTTCTTTGTCAAAAAGATGAAATATATTGCCCCAATCCTTTCATTGTAGGTTCATCATCATATACGCTCGATTGTATATAGCATACTCATCTAAGGATAAAGTTTGCATCGATTATTTTCCTTATTTTATTGTAGGTACTTCTTGACGTCCTCGAACTAGGAGGAATATCTATCAAGCACTCATATTACATCTTCTATACACTTGGTCATATATGACATATCTGTCTAAAGACATAGCTTCTATTGTACTAATTTTTGTTTTGTAAGTTCATCTTGACGCCCTAGAGCAAGGGGCAGCTTTCTTCAAGCATTTATAGAATGCATCTTATACACACTTTGTTGTATATCACATACTCGTCCAAGAAAGAATATAGTTTTGCACTAATATTTGTTTTGTAGCTTTTAAATCATACCTTGACGCCTCGATCAAGGGGGAGCAACAGTCAAGGGGGAGCATGCACGCATTCATAATCATTTTCATTCTTCGACACACCTTTATGTTTCTACAAAAAGGAGGAGAAGATAGTCTAACATAGCTTACCCACGTGTATCGTTTGCTATGTGCATTTTCTTCATCATGCATTTCTCATATATATATATTTTTTTTTTTAAGTTGCACAACACTAACCTTGATGTAGGTTAAGGGTCTAAATTTGATCCAAGGATCCGCTACCAAATAAAGGCAATAACAACCATAGGGGATTGGAGTAGACAATTTAACTTCACTAAGGATGATGCAAGCTCGCCTTTTCGGGGAGAAATATAGTTAACTCCAAGGACACACCCTTTTGTTTCGACAAAAGGGGGAGAAGAGTGTAAACGGAGAAGGTAATGTAAAAGGTAGTACGGACACAAGTAACTTTTTACATTTGACTATCTATCACGTTTACATATTTTGTCATCATCAAAAAGGGGGAGATTGTTAGTGCAAATATTACGATATTTAATCTATACAGTCTCGTTTGTTTTGATTGATGACAAACATGTAACTTGATACATAACGTAAAATGTACAAGTTACTCGTAATCATATTTTGTCTCAACACACATTCAACACCTCTCGACATCTCAAGTCCTCGTATGCTACAACACAGGTTCATACATGTTTGTTATGTGGCATTATGATCAAACCCCTTAACAAATCATTTAGAATGTTTAAAATACGTTTAGAGTCATTAAGTATTTTAAAAGGTTAACCATTTTATTTTAAACCTCATTTTACATTTTGCATATACAAGTATTTTTACTTGTACATCATGCTTCCTAAGTTGTATTCATGTCAAAATAGAATAAGTGCCACATTAGGTGTCAAAGTGCACTTTAGGTGTCAAAATAGGATAAGTGCCACATTATGTGTCAAAGTGCACTTTAGGTGTCAAACTAAGACAAATGTGTTTACATACTTCTAAAAATGATGTTAATAACATAATAACTTAAGTCCTATAATAGCATAAGTAGTTTAAAATTTTTAGTAACACATAAACTAACATGGTACAACTTGTTAAACATATATTAACTAGTTAAGTAATACATTTTACAAACAAACTTTTGTTTACATTTTAATCAAAATGAAAATGGTTTTATTACCTCATGCATAGTGTCATCAAAATCTTAAAAGATCACAAAAGATATCTCGGAAAGATTGTGTAAATATTTTGGAAAGATTTGAAACAAGATTTGCAAAGATTTTGAAAATCTTAGAAAATATCTTTGTAGGATACTAGCAAGATCATGTAAATATTTTGGAAAGATTTGAACAAGATTTTTAAAAGATTTTGAAGATTTTTTGTCAGGTCCCCACGGAACCAAATTCATACACGGACAGAACCCTTGTTTTGGTTCCGTCTGATCCGTGGGTTGCTGAGCTTGTTGGCTATAAATAGCAGCCCATTGTTTACTTATTTCCACACCACTTGAACACATATTCTCTCCACCCTTTTGCATACATTTAGATCAGTAGATAACAATGTAGTAACATACATTAATCACCCTTATCATCATGATCATAATGCTTCTAACTTTCATTATGTTGTAAGCATACTCCCGAAATGATCTTGTGAAGCAAGCTCAGAGATCTTGAGTCATCATCCACCACAAGCATACATATATGAAGATCTATCACAACAAGTATAGGGAACTTGTGATCTTCATCCATTGAAGGCTTTCTATCAATGGAAGTTCATTTAGATTAGTCATTCATATCCATTAGACATTTGTGTCATGGATCATCATTGTAAACATCATTGTATCATCACAATCTATTCACCAAACTAGATTAGATGGTTTATGTGTTTGTGCCATAAAACACAAGGTTTTTATGTTGGGCCATAAAACATACCGGGAGTGGTTGTACCCTTGTAAAAGAACTCGACATCTAGCTTAGTGTCGGAAATATTGTATAGGCGAAGTTAGGTTGGTTCTACCTCGAACTAGAACCCGGTATTTAGCTTTGTACCAGAAAAAGTGTAAGCGACGTTTATAAGGTTTTCTCCGGCAAGAAGGGAGCTTGTTGATTTAGTAAAGTAACTCTCGAGTTGGGTACTCGGAGAATGGAGTAGGGCGGAGAGGAGCTCCGTGACCGAACCACTATAAATCATCGTGTCCGGTTTGCGCTTTCTTTTTACTTACTGCTTTACTTTATACTTGGATTATATTATTGCTTGTGTTGTGACTTGATGGTTATACTTGTGTGACAACTTGTTTTAGTATATGCTAGTTATAAACTATAATTGGCATCTTTCATATTACAAAAAGCTTAATCGGATATTTGATACAACAAGTTTTAAGATTTTAAAAGGGTAACGTATTCACCCCCCCCCCTCTACGTTTTCATAGACTTTAAATATGCACAGCTTGATTTTATTAGACTAAGCATTCGCAGATCTTATTATTTAGGATTTTAAATTTGCGAAGAACGAAAAATGATAAAGTTGAATATAAGTTAGATGCTAAGCGTGGAGTAATTGGATCTCTTTAGAGCTCGTAGAGGTTAATTGTGACTTTTTGCTCCCATCAGCTAAATAAACCCAAAAATATAAAATTTTCAAAATAATTAAAGGTGCACGGTTTTGGCGATAATTAGTTTTTACTCCTTCTTTAGAAAATTCTTGCTTATGAAAGTTGGGTACACATCAAGGTACTGACAGCGTTACGGGAAAATAATACAACTGATTCCTGATAGTACTTGCTATTGTTTCAGATGTTGAAAGACCGTAGGATTCGGGATTTGGCACAATATGTAATAATAAACCAAATAATAATAACCCAAAGCCGATAAAAGTTTTATGTTTTATGATGGTTCGCTCCCGTTGACTCAGACTTCAAAAAGGCAAAGGAGAATTTTCCAAGGTCAAAATAAGACTCCTGATTCCTGACGGTTAGCTACCGTTGTTTTGGTTGTTTAAAAGGCCAAGGACTAATATGTGCTTAATAATGCTAATAATGCCAAATTTCGACTCCGGGGATATCCTAATAAAGCTTTTGTCTCTGGACTCGTAGATGAGTTGTTTCGGTCAAAATAAAAAGGATATCTCTTAAATCGTGTTAAATTAGGACCTTGATGTGGACCTTATTTTTATGGGCAACGGTTCTCGAGGGAAAGATTTTAAACTAGTTAGCGTCTAAACTTGGTGCCTTTTTCGGACTAAAAATCTATAGAAATAAAAAGAAAAACTCGTTTTTTTTTATAAAATCCTTAGAGGAAATATGAATAAGGGAGCAAGAAGTAGCTGTGCGTACACAATTAGCATCTATGGATAGTGTTGGCATCTAACTTGTATTTAACAATGATTTCGTTTTTAAGCTTGGTTTGAGGACTTGTGAAAAATCAAGGACGATGAATTCTATCTGAATGGACGTTTTTTTATGAAAAGTGCTTCCTACTCCGTGATCCTAAAAGTTATTTGTTAAATAATGAAAATCAACATTCCGTCATAAAAATAAAAGTACAAAAAGATATTATATATAATAAAATGGTCAAACGGGGCGTTTTTGGAACTATTGATTTCTTAATCTCTTTTGAGGAACATTTTGCTACTTTTAAAAATTTTTAGTAGAAAGAGGTTTGAAATTTTTGGTTTCAAAAGCGTGATGTGATGATATTGCGTGAGGACATGGCAATACCTTAGTCTGGGGGATTTTGGTATGTGTTAAATCACATACATTTTCTTTATAAAAATCGGACTCAAAAGACCAAAAACTGATCATAAATGCCAAATATATGCTTGCTTTTGTGTTTTTGCATATGCAGGTAACAGATATGATGAAAAGGACAAGAAGAAAGACAAAGCGGATAGAAACGAGCACGAGAATGGAAAGAGTGAGAAAAGCCGAGGGCGGGGATGTGATTCTACATTTTTTATCAACCATAAACCCAAAATTTCAAAACCAAATCCTTAATGATAAATCATTTTTACCAAATATCCAAAATCATTTTCACCTCAAGTCCTTAAAAGTTTTACAAAGTTAGTCCTTACTAACTTTTGTTAAATCCTTAAAACAAATAAACAAAACTAGGATTCAATCCAACCATTTTATTAAATCCTACAAGCCCAGTCCAACACAACCAAACCAGATCCAACCCTTACCCTAACCCAAAGTCAAACCAAATTAAAACCGGGTCAAACAAATTAAAGAAGAGCGCGAATAACAGTTTTTACTGTTCATTCGTTTTCCTCCCATTTACCAGCTCTCACACACACCCAATTAACCTCACTTAAGTACAATTAACTCTTCTAGATGCTCTCTGACACGTCTGACAAAGGAATGACACCTTGGCGATCCCAAGGCTTGTGATTGGTCGAAGTGAGGTGGCTCATGATCTCCAAGGGCTGTGATCATTGCTTATGACCAATCAATCATTGGAGGGCCAAGATTGAAGGGATTAGCTGCTCCTAGAAGACCTAGAGTCATCCTCAGTTCCCTATAAATAGAGGCTCCATCACACACAAGAGGGATCTTTTTACTCGTTTTTATTATTAGTTTATTGTAGTGCTTATTGTAGTGTTCCTTTATTGTCTTTTGAAACAACATTGTATTTCCTTTTCAATATTGTAATTCTCTTAAAGTTTTAAACTTTTAATAAAATTTCGTTTGTTTAAATAATTGTCTATTTACTTTTAATGCTTTAATAATGTTTTTAATTGGTTAAAATAAGCTGTCTTAAGCTCTTTAATAAGCTCTTACTACTTCTACATAAGATCAGTCCAACTTCTCAATAGTTGGATTGAGTTTATTTAAGCTTGTGATTTAATAACATGATCTTAAGGAGAAATAAGCAGTTTGGATGATAAGCCAGATTTGGATGGGCTTATTGGACTTTACCATCTTGTTTTAAACAAGCTGGAGCTTGTAGATCAGCTCTTGGAGCATTTATAGTTCTTGTTTGAGCAAAGGATCAAGTGAGTTATACTTTTACATTTTCAGCTTATTGAACTGCTTATTGTTCATTTCTGCTTATTATATGCTTATCTGTGTTTATTTGTGTTTTATATGCTTATTAGAAGTAGATCTATCTGATTTGTTGCTTATTTCATAGTTTAAGAGTTATTTGTTCTTATAAGTGTTTTTATAGTCAAAATAGCCAATAAGCTTTGCTTACTGGTGAAGTGCTTATTTCTTATTAACTATTGCTTGAAAACCTTTTAATATACTTAATGTTAATCTGTTTTCAATAAAACATGAGATTTATAGCTTAAATCAGTTCTAAAATCAGTTTTAAGAAGTTAAAGGAGTGTTTGGTTTTAGGTTTTAGCTAAAGTCAAAATATGTGTTAATGTGTTTTGGTTAAAGAGTCATTTTATTTTAGCTTTAATTCAGTCTTATAAGTTGTTTTTAAGTTGTTTAAAGCTTATCTTCATAAATTTATAGGTTTTAGATTAGTTTTCAAATTTTCAAGGTTTAAAACCATTAGTCATAGCTTATTTTGATAAGTTCATGAAAAGTCCTTTTTAGGAGTTAGTTTTGAGTCAAAATCAGTTTCATAAGTTTGTTTTCATGTTTTGATTAAGTGTCAAATTGTTTTGATTCCTAGTTTTCATTTTTCAAGTCTGTGTCAAAAAATCAAAAAGCCAAAAATAGTGTAACTACCTTTGCCTATCAGCTGAATTTTAAGCTCAATTTAAGTTCTAAATGTCTAAAATTTGGTTTAATTGTTCTTTGGTTAGTATTTAATGATGCTCTATAGTTTTCAGCTTAATTAATTAGCTTATTGAAGCTTATATCTAGTGCTAAAAGTAGTAGTTCAGGTATGATTTAAGTATATCAGTTTTCAAATTTGTCTCACTGCCTAGTTTTCACAGCTTATTTTTAAGCATCTAATAAGCTCTAAAATGTCTGAAAATGGTTTGATAAGCTCTTTGGTTGCTTAGCTTGATCTGTTTTGAGTTTTCATGGATTTGCTTATTGATTCAGAAGCTTATTTGGTAGCTTAAATATCCCCCCTCAGGCTGTTTGGCTAACTGCTTTTGGTTTTTTGCTGATTTAGTATTTTAGCTTATTGCTTATTGTTGCTGGCTTATTTAGGTTCCTTATAGCTTATTAGGATTAGGATTTTAGGTCTGATTAGTTTTTGGCTTATTGGAGTGCTTATCAAGTTTTAAGTTTGATTATGGCAGTACTAACTTTTAGTTAGTACTGCTGAGCTTTTCAGCTTATTTCTGGCTTATTTAAAGGTTTATAAAAAAGTTGTTTTTTATTAAAAGTGCTTATTTTTAAGTGGTTAAAAAGTTCCTTAAAAAGTTTTTTGTAAAAAAAATAAAAAAACGAGAAATTGGGAAGTCAAGGGTGAGCAGGGCTCGAACCCTTGACCTCAACCGTTTTACCACACCACTCCACAACCATCTGCGCCCTTGGGTCTTTTTCGACTAAGGGTGCACTTGAATTTCATTTAACCAACTTTTTTCCTTTTAGCTTAATTTCTCTTTCAGCTTATTTACAGCTTATCTAGATAAGCTGTCGATTCCTTTTTATTTTTCCTAAGTTATCGCGTGTAAACTCGTAGGATCGTACGAGTTTACGTGTTCACTAGCTAAAACCGTGTAGGATCATGGTAGGATCGAATATGTGGTAGGATCGTAAGTAAGATCGTAGGATCGCACGTAAGATCGTAAGCTCTTTTTTTTTTTTTTTTTTTTTTTTTTTTTGCTTTTTCTATCTTTTAAGTCCATCTCACTTGCTTAGGCCAAAAAACAAACGTGTGTTTTACTAATGTCTAACAAGTAAACCACTGTTGTTTCATTTTCTAAATAGATTATAGTTTATACCTAGTTTTCTACTTTTCTAAATAGGTTATAGTCTAAAAGTGTTCAATAATTCAATTTACTTTACTTCATTGTGATTAAACTAACCGAAGGGTATGTTTTGGAATGCCACTAATGAAACGTTTGTTTCCTTGAAATCATGTAGATGGCTCTTATGTTTTGAGACATAAAGGACGCATGTTATGTAATATTATTCCGCTAAATCGTTAATGTGACGATTAAAACTTGATTTTTTTGTGTTTTACTATTACTTTGGTGTTTGAAATTTGAACTTTGTCATTTTCAAGAGGATATTATATGAATTTATCTTTGATGTTGAGTAGAAATGTAAAACAGTTTGACTCGTTTATCATTTGTTTACAAACTATGACAAATTGATAGGATCGTAGGATCGCGATCCGTACGATCTCGATCTTGCAAAGACAAAAACGATCCCACGCGGGATCGCGATCTTGACAGCCTTGGTTTTCGAGAATTTTTCATAATTTTTCGTATTAATTTAGTATTTTTAATATTATTTTTAGTCCAAAAGTGTTTTTAATTCATTAAAAATAAAATAAAAAGCAAAAAAAAAAAAAAAAAAAAAAAAAATGTTTTTTCTAAAATTATTTTTAATCATTTAGGACTTTTAGCAATCAAATTTACACATCTAGGGTTAATTGTTGACTTTTAGGTTTTCTTAGGCTCGTTTAATTCCCGTAAGAGCCCGTTTTTAATCTAATTTGCGTTTTTTTCTTCTTATTTGTGCTTTTATTTACTTATTTTATATGCTTACTAGTTGCTTTTCAGTATATATTTTCTGATTTTAGACATAATCCCAAAATATCTCAATTCTTCTCAAGCGGAGTTTGAAGATTAATTTTTGGCCCTAAGCCCTTTTAGGGTTTTTTGATGCTTTGGTGTAAAAGTGGAGGGCTTGATATGGGGGGTTAAAAAATTTTGGGTTGTCTGGGTACTTTTAGAGGCGCTGCGGGAAAAGTTTTGTAAAACAAAATAAAAAAGCTCCCGGTATGACAAAAAAGATTTGTAACGATAAGGGCATGGAATCACTAAAAAAGAAAAATGGGAAAATTTACAGACCTCAAAAAAAATTGGGATGAAAAGAGGGGGAAGCTAAAAAGATCTCTCCCAGAGGAGGTGGATTTCGAGACAAACCTTTTAGCTGAGTTTGCTTAATTTGATCAATTGATCGTGATATTCTTAGGAACAAAAGAAAAAAAAATAGCATAAAGGGCCTTCTTTGTAATGGGTTAGGGATACAGACCCGAAAATGATCAAACAAGAGGCGCTGGAACATTTCTCGGGTCGTTTAAATCCCAAAATTCTTAAAACAAAGTCATCCGCAGTTCCGGGGTTTCCCACCCCTTTCCCCTACAGATCTTTCGTTCCTCGATGCAGATTTCAGGGTTTAAAGGGGAATTAAAGAGGCTGTGTGGAATTGTGCTGGCCCCGAAAGCCCCCTGGCCCGAGGGGCTCAATTTTAATTTTATAAAGAGATACTGGGATTATTTTAGAGACAGACTTTGTTAAGAGAAACAAACACTTTGAAAGCACAAGTAGATTCTAAAGAGGTGTAATTCTTCTTTTATCTCGTTGATTCCCAAGACTAATGACCCTATTAGTATATATCGGATTACCACCCTATTAGTTTAATTGGGGTATACTTATACGGGTTTAAATTGCGAAACTCTTGGCTTCAAGATTTTGCAAACCTGTGATCCACAAGATCAAAGTCCAAATCAAACAGCCTTCATTAAGGAAAAGACAATCTTGACGGGGTTTTTGTTGCAAACGAGGTCATTAATTACGCTATTTGACGGACTTAAAACTTCTTCTCTTCAAAGTAGATTTTGGCTAAGGCCTTTGATAGCGTTCGTTGGGAATTCCTTTTATGATGTTAAGAACCAAAAGGGTTTTAGCTTTAAAGTGGGTTTAATTGGATTTTGAGGGTGCCTTACCCCCGGCTTCAATTTTTATTCTAGTCAAAAAGTTCCCCACAACGGAGTTCCAAATGGAGAGGGGTCTAACTATTTTTGGAAGCCTGCGAAAAAGGCTTTTCAAGGGTCTTGCTCTCCAGGAGACAATACCAATATAACTTTACTCCAATAAGGGAGATGACGCCGCCGAATTTTGGGGAGTGGGGCTTTATCTAACCTAAAAATCTGATTTGTGTCCTTTAAATCTTTCAAAAATGCTTCGGGGGTTGCTATCAACTTGGCGAAAAGTTGCATCTTGGTGTGGGTGTAGGACCCGAACGAGGTTTTGGATTTTGCTCATATTGTGAACTGCAATGTTGGATCTTTTTCCTTTTATTTAAATTGAGGCTTCCGGTTGGGAAAAAGGCCCCCTGCATAAATCAGAAGCTTGGGGGGAGGTGAAGTCTTGTATGACAATAGACTTTCTGCTTGGAAATCCCCAAAATTTTATCTATAGGCGGGCGTTTCAGTCCTCACTAAGGTTTTTTCTTGCTCTCTACCCTTTTACTACCTCTCTCTTTTTTCGGGCGCCAATCAATGTTATCGATACCCTTGAAAGAATGCGTTAGTAGGTTCTTTTGGGGTTTAAAGAGGATGAAAAAGGGCATGGTTTGGATTAGTTGAAAAAAAAACTATTAGCTAGCCGTGATTTGGGAGGTCTTGGCATTGGTAGTTTTACGTGCAAAAAATTTAAGTCTTCTTGGAAAATGGCGTTGGAGGTTCCTCAAAGAAAAAGATGCTCTATGGAGAAAAGTGGTTCGAAATATTTTCGGGGATTATGGTGGTCTTTTCAGCATGGCTGGTATGGGAAATAGCAAAAGTGTTTGGTGTAATATTTTAAGTTCTGGTGTTGCTATCGATGCTCATCGGCATCCCTTTTTCGCGACTCTTTCTGTAGAAAGGTTATAAAGCAGCGCAGACACCTTGTTCTGGAAAGATGTTTGGATCGATGACGGCCCATGTCTCATGGCTAAATTTCCCCGCCTTTATGCCCTTGATTCTAGCCCAAATTGTCGTGTTTGTGATAGATGGGTTCAGGAGAATGATGTTTGGGGAGGCTGTTGGTCTTGGCGTGTTCATCCTCGAGGTAGGTCCATTGGCGAGCTGCACTCGCTATTATCCTTAATCAGTGGTCTATCTTTAAAGACAGGTGAGAGTGATGACTGGAAATGGACTTTGAATACAAATGGTGGATTTTCAGTTAACTATCTTTCTAAACTTATAGACAACCAACTCCACTCATCCTCAAATCTGGGTCGTTCCCTCATCTGGAACTCTTGGGTGCTTAGGAAAGTTAATATTTTTATTGGTGGGTCTTTAACAATAGGATCCCGCATCTTTCAAACCTGGATAAGCGTGGTATTGATGTTCACTCCTTGTTATGTCCGTTGTGTGATCACGAGGTGGAAGACATTAATCATGTTTTGTTTAGTTGTTCCAAGGTTATAATCTTGTGGGCTAAGTGTTTTGATTGGTGGAGTTTGGCGATTCCTTCAACTATTCAAACCGCCATGGACCTTCTAGCTCCTCTTCATAACTCTTTTGGAAATAAATGGGCTGTCCAAGCTTTTCATGGTGTTTGTTTCGTTGTCTTATGGGCTGTTTGGAGATGGAGGAACCGAGTTGTTCACGCATTAAGTGATAAAAAATATAGTATAAGGAATGAAGATATCTTCTCTCAAATTCAGGTTCTATCTCTCTTGTGGATCTCAAATCGATGCTCTCGTTTAGGATTTGACTGGAGTAGATGGGTCAGTAACCCGAGAGGGGCTGTGGAGAGGGTCGATTAAGTCTTGATTTCCTGGATTCTAGTTTATAGTGTTCGATGGTTTTTGGTGTTCTTTGTTTTATTTTGATTCTTGTTTGATCTCCTCCTTGGACCCCTTTGTTTTTTTCTTTGTTTTTTTTTTTGTTTAATATATCTTGCGTTGCTTTAAAAAAAAATAAGTTTAAGTACAACGTATTTATTTATGTAAAATATTGATTTAGTAAAAGTTTCATCCATTTTCAACGAATAGAGACGAGAGACCCTAAGAAGGTCGATTATCACGCCTCAGAAAAAGACAAATACCAAATACCCATCCATTTTTGTCAAAAAGCAGCATCAACTTATTAATGAAAACTTGTTCGAAGTTTTTACTTTTAAATCCATTTTTTGTTAATGACTTAGCTTTTGTATTAAAAGAAAACTTGTTCGAAGCTTTACTTTTAAATCCTTTTATTCATTATGATTATGCTTTTAACATTTGTTAAATACTCGTATTTATTTAGCATAAATTAGCTCTTCGAAAGCAAAAACATGAAAGTCAAAATTTGTTCAATATTTTGTTTGAAACGCTTGATTCAGGGCCCGTTTGGCAGGAGCTTTTTGGGAGTTGTTAGCTTTTTGTTACAAAAATAATCTCCTTTAAAATAAGTAGTTTCGTTTGGATACATTAACTTCAAGCTTTTATTTCAATCAAATAGCTCTTAAATGAAAAGTTGATTCATGAAACTTTTTAAACATTTTGGAGCTGTTAAAACTTTAAATTACTGTTATACCCTCCAAATATTTGTTTACAATTATAAATATGTCATTTTATGTCATTTTACATCTTATAATTACATTTAACAGCTAACTTACCAAACACTTTTATTAAAAAAATATATATATACAGCTTGTAGCTCATGTTAACAGTTTTGCAGTTAACAACTTACAACTTACAGTTTACAGCTAGTTTTGCCAAACATACACTCAATGGTTATAGTTACTTTGTGACACAATATTATATAGGTATAATTCAAGATATAGCGTAATGCAAAAAGTGTTATGTACCTAAACGGATTCTTATTTTTGTGACAAAATAGACCCAAATTAGATGCCGAGTAACGAGTTTGTAGCTTAGTACTACACAAGTAACTGTTCAACTGGGTCTTCAATTGCCCTAACTGAGTTCCCGATGCGACTGGGTGTGTTGTCGCAAAGCATTTCCAAGTATTTAAGAACAGTTAACGTTTTTGGTAAAAATCTTGTTCGACAACAAGAGGTTAAAGCCATCATTAAAATTATAATGCTACTAAAACAAGCTTTAAAATTATAATGCTACTTTTACTTCATTTTACATATTAAAATTTAAATATAGATTATCATGCCAAACATTTTTGTAAAACAAAATAAGTACTGTACATCTATTTTCGCGAAATATGCCCTGTATCATTGAGTGAGACACCTCTTTTGCCTGAAACGGATTTTCGATAACTGGATCGGTTTTTAGGCACGACTAGTTGAACCGGCCGCACCAAACAGACTTTTTAAAGTATTTTATCTATATGAATAGCTTTAGACATTTTTCTGAAAACCAGAACGAACTGGCAGCTTCAACCAGTTGAACCGAGAACTGAACATACCGATTTGACCAGTTAAACCTGAACCCAAAAAAAAACCCGTTCGATGTCTAGTCTAATTTTAAAAACAATGCTAAGGTTGCAAGCGAAGTTTTAAAAAAATTGACAAAAATAACAAATTTTACAAACATATTTCACAAAATATCATATTTTTATTTAAAATGCTATTATACTTCCGAAACCAGCAAAATTTTGCGAATTTAAAAAAAAAAAAAAAAAAAAAAAAAAAATTGCAAAAACGTTGTTAGTTTTTAAGAACCTAGCAAGGTTAACTAAAAAAGTAAAAAACTAGCAAGTTTACTTCCATGAGTAGTTTGTCGGTCCTTTTTGGATAAACGAGAAGTGCGTCGAACCGCCGCGTTGCGGCGGGGCGACGATTTTGTAGCACAAAATAAACAAAATATAGAGGTATTTACAAAGTTACATTTAATGTATAAAGTTAATCAATGAATTGTTACATTTTGAGATTTGTTAAATATAGCTTGCTTTGATCAAGATTCCATTTTTTTTTCCGTCCGTGTAGCGCATGAATTTCCTGAGCATTAAAACATATCACATATTATGAAAAGTGATTGCATGTGAAGGATTGATAGTGAAGAAAAAAATAGCTGGCTTATTTCTGCTTAGTTATGCCATTACTTGTAGGCTGGTTCATGATGTTGCTATAGCGCCTGTCAATATTAGCAAATGAAGAATATCTGATTTTGTTACAAAAAGTTTCTGATCAATAACATGGTTCGATTAAAAAAGGTGCATGGGAAGGAGAAGAGGATGGTGCGGAAAAAGTGATTTGGCCCAAAGCACTTTATCACAGCACTCTCTTGTAATTGCCATTTATCTTTTACAATCGCATCAAATGTTAGTATCAAGAATGAAACAATACCAAATAGTCTTCAATTGCTAATATTGACAGGCGCTGTATAACATGAATGGGTATTGTAGCATCTGAATGCAATTGCCAAAATTGAATGCTTTGCTTACCAACAGTTGACAGTTGCATAAGATCATCTGTAGTCCCAGTGGCAACGTCTCTAAAAGTCTGCATATTAACATGTAATCAATATGTGTTGTACCAGATGTACATATCAGAAGCTGACAAGTGAAATCAGTGAGTATGGTAAAGGTTAAGTACCTGAATTGCAGTGATACAATACTTTTAAGGTGCAACTGCAGTTGAACAGCCTGCGAACTGGTTTTTATCAGCAGAATATTAGCGTTGTCCAATTATGGTTCTTGCAGTTAAACGTTCACATACTGGTTATTGTTGCTTTAGTCGTGAAGTTTAGCTGGTGCAAATAATTAGTTATGTGGGTAGAAATTTTAACCTTTAAACAACATCGTAGTCAGTGCTGTTGTTCACTTGGCACACATTATGTTCTCGCTGCTTGCCTAGCACTCGATATAGGATTTGTAACCGTTTGAGAAATCGTAGCAGGAGTAGCGGACGCACTTTGAAAGTGTGCATTATAGTTAGAAGATGCAGTAGGAGTAGGGTCAGATTCAACTGCGAAAAGAGCAACAAACGTTACCTACAGATAAAAGTCTCATATAGCAAGAAAACATAATTAATACTACCTGTGCGTTGGCGGTTAACACCAGTTCTTTGTGTTCTCACTGCTCGCCTAGCACTCGTTACAGAATTTGTAACCGTTTGAGAAATGGCAGCAGGAGTAGATAACTGTGCATCATTCACTGGTATTAAAAAAAAGGAAAATAAGTTAAGCGTCACAGCAGTAATGGTTAGAATGTTTAAGGAGATTATCCATGTGAACAGCAATTGCACTTTAAATTTAGGATAGTGATCTAAGTAATACTTATCTTTTGGTCGTAGGCAATAAAATATACTGAGAATGTGAGTGTGAATACTCTGACAGGACAAAAATACTAACAAAATATCAATGATGGATGCAGACACCATGCAAAATTGGCAGCAGTTGTGTTTGGTGTCGGTTCATCCATCACAGTTTTTACAATAGAAGCATATAATTACTAAATATACATTGGATCACGAAATGCTACAAATGCAACATACCTTGGATCAGCAGGCGTAGTTGAGCGAGGGGCTATATGTTCTGATCTCAGTAAGGCTCAGATATGTACATATATAATCAGCATTAAATGCACGTTGTGGCTGCAACTCAAAGTGTGGTTGCCCTGCCAACGAACATGCAGCTGGGAAAATGGAGATGTACAAAGTTATCATCATCGCCTAAAGAATGTGGCTGCAAACCATTGAGAAAAAGGGCTTTTAGAAAGTCAGAAAAAAGAATAAGTTAAAATAGATAAATGTAATAATGAGAGTGCATTATAGTTAGAAGATGCAGTAGGAGCAGGGTCAGATTCAATTGCGAAAAGAGCAACAAACGTTACCTACAAATAAAAGTCCCATATAGCAAGAAAACATAATTAATACTACCTGTGCGTTGGCGGCTAACACCAGTTCTTTGTGTTCTCACTGCTCGCCTAGCACTCGTTACAGGATTTGTAACCGTTTGAGAAATGGCAGCAGGAGTAGATAACTGTGCATCATTCACTGGTATTAAAAAAAGGAAAATAAGTTAAGCGTCACAGCAGTAATGGTTAGAATGTTTAAGGAGATTATCCATGTGAACGTAATACTTATCTTTTGGTCGTAGGCAATAAAATATACTGAGAATGTGAGTGTGAATACTCTGACAGGACAAAAATACTAACAAAATATCAATGATGGATGCAGACACCATGCAAAATTGGCAGCAGTTGTGTTTGGTGTCGGTACATCCATCACTGATATTCTGTCTATTTTTGATATTTAGCTTCTTTTTATGAGCCTGTAACTTGAATAGAAGTAAAAAAGGAATGCAGGTAGCTGGTTTGAGACTCTGTACAGGTCCTTTTGTCGTTTCAAATCTCTTTGCACAATTGCTTGTACCATAGGATCTTAGAATAATCGTCTATGCTGAAACGAATAGACAGTTTTTACAATAGAAGCATATAATTACTAAATATACATTGGATCACGAAATGGTACAAATGCAACATACCTTGGATCAGCAGGCGTAGTTGAGCGAGGAGCTATTTTTTCTGATCTCAGTAAGGCTCAGATATGTACATATATAATCAGCATTAAATGCACGTTGTGGCTGCAACTCAAAGTGTCGTTGCCCTGCCAACGAACATGCAGCTGGGAAAATGGAGGTGTACAAAGTTATCATCATCGCCTAAAGAATGTGGCTGCAAACCATTGAGAAAAAGGGCTTTTAGAAAGCCAGAAAAAAGAATAAGTTAAAATAGATAAATGTAATAATGGGAGTGGCTATGCAAACCTGAAGAACAGGAATTGAACGCGATTATCATGGGAATATGGGGATGGTTCAGAACTCATCAAGTCCATCGGGTGACAATATTCTCCTATATATAATGGAGCGTTGAGTTTTGCTACAGTTGTTGTAGCAGTGTTGGCCTCGCTTTTGGGTCGTGGGCTCCCGGTTTTTTCCTTTCGTTTGTTCCATCGCTTCTTTTAGCCTTTTCCTGACCGCTAATAATGCGGCACCTACCTCATTTATTTATTCAAAAAGTTAGTTAAACTTTCTAAATCCCCTTACAGTTCCATTTGTTGTTTCACCTTCCTTTGTGCAACCGCTTGCACCAAGCGAGCTGCTAGGTTGTTGAAAGAACAAAAGGAACTGTATGGGAATTTAGAATGAGTAACTATGTTTAAGTTCCAGAACAGTTTAATTGCGAGGCATTTGATAAAAAAAAATTACCATAAGAAACAAAGGGCATCTATTACTTTTTTTTTTTTGGTGATAGTAAAAGTTGATGTCATGTGCATCCGAAAGTTAACTTGTTGTCGTATATCCACAACTGGAGGTGGAGAAAAGATGCTGATCAGCAGTATGGGTCAATTATCGAAGAAAGATGGGAAACAAAAGAGGATAGTGCAAAGAAGTAATTTGTGCCAAACTACATGGGACACTATCCTCTCCGGTTTCCCACCTTTCTTCAAGAATTGTAAACATATGACATGAATTGTTAGTATCAGCAAAAAAAAAGTACCAAATAGTCTTTGTTTCTTATGTTTACTTTTTTTTTTTTTTTTTTTTTTTTTTTTTTTTTTTTTTTTTTTTTTTTATCGACATATAGGTGGAAAATCTGATCTCCACCTCAAACCCCTTTTGTTATTCAAATAGTCTTTAGACAATAGTCTGCACCAGACATATTGATAGACTATTAAAATACTAAAAGGAATTCGAGGTGAAGGTCAGATTAATGATCCTGGCTGTATTCATGTGCTGCACGTAGCGGTGTTGTTGAATGTATGACCTGTTTACAGATATTGATACATGAAAAAATCTGGGTAAAATGAATATAAACTTACGATTGATGGACAGCAAATGGTTACTTTTAGATAAATCAATCCAATATACCTCAGATCAGGAGTCGCAGTTGAGCGAAGTGCTACACGTTTTGATGTCAATAAGGCTCAGATATGTACGTTTGTAATCAGCTTGTAATATACGCTGTGGCTGCAACCGATACCGTGGTTGCCCTGCCAACGAACGCACAGCTGGAAAAATGGGAATGCACAAAGTTATCATCATCGCCTAAACACCGTGGCTGCAAACTATTCAGAAAAAGGTATTTTAGAAAGTCACAAAAAGCAATAACTTGTATTGAGGAAAAATTAGTGTTCGAAGCAAGACATAGGAGGAAACATTTTCTTTACCTGGTAAAGGGTGGATACAAAAGGTTTATGTTATGTGCCAGTAAAAGGTATATTTTTTATTTTTTTTTTTTTTTTTTTTTTTTTTTTTTTTTTTGCATAGGCGGAATTGTAGTGACACGATTGGTTCTGGTCAAGAATATGTTTCAAGTCCGAAAGAAAGATGGGAAACGGAAGAGGATGCTGCGAAGAAGAAATTTGGATCAAACTACTTGTCACAGCATTCTCTTCCGCTTCTCATCCTTCTTTCCGAATTGAAGTATATTTTTGACCAGAACCATTTGTGCCACTACAATTCTGAATATGCAAAAAAAAAAATAAGCTGTGGTTGCCGCGTAAGTTCAAATGTTAATATCTGCAAATAGAAAAAGATGACATATTAGTAGTTGGTACTATTCCTGGGGCGAAAAACGATGGTAAATCATGATGAATATTAACTGTTATTTTTCTTTTAACTTAATAAAGGATATTAGTAATCGATTGATGGACAGTAAATGGTTACCGTTAGATAAATCAATCCAACACACCTCAGATCAGGAGCCGCAGTTGAGCGAGGAGCTAGACGTTTTGACGTCAGTAAGGCTCAGATATGTACGTTTCTAATCAGCATGAAATGTGCATTGTGGCTGCAACCGATAGCGTGGTTGCCCTGCCAACGAACGCACAGCTGGAAAAATGGGAATGTACAAAGTTATCATCATCGCCTAAATACCGTGGCTGCAAACCATTGAGAAAAAGGCATTTTAGAAAGTCAGAAAAAGCAATAACTTCTATTTAGGAAAAATTACTGTTCGAAGCAAGACATAGGAGGAGACGTACAGTGTTGGAGTCAGTGTTGGGCTGTGGGCTTGCTTTTTTTCCCTTACGTGTGTTTTCGTCTTTTTTTTTACTCTGTGCGAGATATGCATTCCTCTGACCAAAACTCATGGTCAACAATATGGCTGAATTTTAGAAGATCAGTGAGAAGCGAAATAGCATAGTGTAAAGAAGTGATCTGCACCAAATCATTTCTAAGACTATACTATTTCGCTTCGCATTGATCTCCCAAAATTGCAGTCAATTATCAGTGACCATGTTTTGTTATATATAACATGTATTAACTAGATGCACACTTTTTTTTTGGCACATATCTTTGTTATTAATTCTTCTAGTAAAAAGTATATATATATATATATATATATATATATATATATATATATATATATATATATATATATATATATATATATATATATATAATGTGTTAGTGTAAACCTTTTAATAGAATAATGAATAACAAAGATATGCACACAAAAAAAAAATGTGTATGTATTTATGTATTTTACATGCTATATATATATATATATATATATATATAATATATATATATATATATAATATATATATATATATATATATATATATAAAATATATATATATAGTGCATTCTATTAGGAATTGAAACTGGGGCAAAGGAAAGTTTATATCAGCATGTAAACCACAGAGAACAGCCATGTAAATGGAGCAGCAACCTGAAGAATAGAAAAGATGATCAAACTATGTACATGAATACAGTAAATATAAAAACAGGTTGTGAAATTTAACCGGTCCTTAACTTCTGGTCATTGGCATATGTAAGAACACAAACCTGAACAATAAAAAAATATAAATAAATTATGTATATGAACACAATCACTACGCAAAGATTTAAAAAGTATGAATGGTGAGTGTAAATACCATGTAAATACAGTGGTAGTTGAAAGGAGTCAATTATATGCAGTGACACAGTTAAGTGTAAAAAAATTGTGCAGCACAAAAAACAACAACAAAGTATCAATGATGGATGTATACACCATACGAAATTGGGTATAGCTGCATATATGCAGTAACCGTGACTGGTTGCCATACATCCATCACTGATATTCTGTCTATTTTTTTTACAATATTTAGTTTTACGTTATCTGACTTGGATCTGTAGAGAAATTCAGAATTTGATATCATTGGATTGATATTAATAACTGATTGCAAGAAGTAAATATTAATTTCTTTAATCAGAGTGACAGATTGATATTAATCTAAAAGATTGACTTACCAAGAGCCACATATTAATTTCTTTAATCAGAGTGACAGATTCATGACAGCCTATGACAAACAATAAGTTACAAACTTAAACATTTTAGCTCATATCTGTGAAGAAGTTATGAGTTTTATATCATTGGATTGATATTAATAAGTGATCGCAAGAAGTAAATACACCTGGCACGGTTGCAAATATAAAAGCTTGCCCTGCCAAGTGCCAGGGATTCACTTCTTAAATAAGACTCACAGACTCATCACAGCCTATTGTGCATACATCTATGCGAGTTCATCATTTGATATGAAAATCACAACATTTGTACAGCAACCGTCAAAAGTTTACAAAGAACATCTGCACAGATATCGAGAAAAGCATACGGAGTCAATACTAAAGACACGTCATGGGTGCAACCACAATCCTGGTTACCTTGCCAAGCAACATGCATAAAAAAATGTAAGCTGAGAAAACTATCACAGTAACTGTACACAGACAACTGAAAAGAAGTAGTGGCTGCAAAATAAGGCCAGTTTCTTAGCTATTGGTTATACTATCCCGTCTGGTAGTTGTTACGGCACAACCTAATTATACAATAGCCAGTCTAAGTTGAGGGCAGGTGCAAAACGGATAAATGGATCCATAATATAAATCTAAATCATAAACCATAAACAAACAAAATATCGGCAGATTACGACAAAAGAAGCAGCCACATAAGCAAAAGACTAACAAATAAGTGACCACAAAAAACAGCAAGTACGACAAAGAATAGCTACATAAGCAAAATACAGCTAAAAGAGCAGCCACCATAAAAGATTCGTAAGTGAACAATATTGGTGGTCAAGTAGGCAGGCATATAAGCAAAACATGAACAAATAACCTACCACAAAAAAAAAAAAAGGAAGCACCATAAAAAACAGCTACATAAGCAAAATGCATCCAAAAGAGCAGCTAATAAGACATCAACATGTAGATCATAAGAAGCAAATACACAAACCACAAGCGTATTGCCCTCCGGTAAAGGTAAACCGCTACAGCAACCGATGAAAGTTCATGAAGAAGATCTGCACAACTACCAAGAGAACCACAGGGAAGAGACACGTATAAATCTCCAGCGCATTCTATCATTTGTTAGTGTTTGGAAAAAGGCTAAAAGAAGCGACAGAACAGATGAAAGGGAAAAATCGGGAGGCCACAACCCAAAAGCGAGCCCAACACTGCTACAATAATTGTAACAAAACTCTACGTTCCATTATATATAGGAGAATGCAAGAATAAATGAGGTAGTCACCGCATTTTCCAGCGCATTTTCTCATTTGTTAGCCATCGAAAAAAGGCTAAAAGAAGCGACTAAACAAACGGAAGGGAAAAAGCGTGAGGCCACAGCTCGAAACTGAGGCCAAGACTGGTATGTCAAATGTACCAACAGTAGCCACTCTAAATTGAGGGCAGTCGGAAAACGGATCAAGTTACATAGTCAGTATTCATACCATGATATTTAAGAACTGTATTGGCAAAACCTTTGCAAGGAACATTAAACACACGGCATGGCTGCAACCACAATCTTGGTTACCTTGCCAAGCAACATGCGTTCAGAAAATGTAAGCTGAGAAAATTATCCCAGGCGCTGTACAGAGACAGCTGAAAAGAGGCAGTGGCTGCAAAATAAGACCGGTTGCTTAGCTATTGTTTACACTATGCCGTCCGGTAATTGCCACACCACCACCTGATTATATAATAGTCGTTCTAAGTTGAGCACGGTTGCGAAACGGATCCAGTTACATAGTCAGTATTTATACTATGACATTCAAGAATCGCGTCGCCAATACCTTTGCAAGGCAACTGTGCAACCAACACAGAAGAAAAAGGCAAATCAGTAAACTGAATCCCGCCAAAAAATATGAAACGTCGGTTACACCACTTGATATGACACTCATATCTGCTATTTCCACTAATAACAAGTATAGGTGACATATCAAGTGACTCAACAAACGCATCACAATATGAAAGAGTAACTGCATAAACATACATAAAGAAATTATAAACTAAACCAAATAAAAGAGTAACACAAACCAATCTCAACATAACTTTTTTAGCCACACAAAACATCCAAAGATCTAAACCATAAAAACAGCTATAGATCTAAAATTTCAATATCAGACCTAAAAACGGATGAAGCAGGCAGATAAGCAAAAGACGAACAAATAAGGCACAATAAACAAACACCAAGTACCACAAAAGGCAGCTACATAAGCGAAAGATGAACAAATAACCTACGACAAAAAATATCAAGTACCAGAAAAAACAGGTACATAAGCAAAAGACGCCCAATATCAGACCTTAAAACGGATACATAATATAGATCTAAATCATAAAGCATAAAGAAACAAAATATCGGCAGATCACGCCAAAAGAAGCAGCTACATAAGCAAAAGATGAACAAATAAGGCAAACCAAAAGATGAACAAATAACGTACCACAAAAAAACAGCAACCACCCAAAAAACCAGCTACATAAGCAAAAGACATCTAAAAGACCAGCTACCATAACCGATCCGCACGCAAGCACCACAAAAAAAAAACCGTAACCGATCCACAAGTACATAAGCAAAAGATGAACAAATAACCTACCAAAAAAAAAAAAAAAAAAAAAAACAGCAACTACCACAAAAAACAGCTACATAAGCAAAAGACATCTAAAAGAGCAGCTACCATAACCGATCCGCAAGTAAACAATACCGGCAGTAAAGTAGGGTTTCGGCAGAAGCCACCAGAAGATGCAAGAATAAATGAGGTAGGTACCGCATTATTAGCGATCGGAAAAAGGCTAAAAGAAGCGACTAAACAAACGAAAGTGAAAAAGCCGGAGTCCACAACCCAAAAGGTAGCCCAACACTATTATGTCAACTGTAGCAAAGACACCGTAGGGAAATATTGATGGTACATTATATATAGGATAATTTGATTAAATATCTTTGTAAAATTGATTTTTCATTTTTCTCTTAGGAAAAAAAAAAAAAAAGGTTTTGCTTAATTCCCAATTAACCAAAACTGAATGCGGGCAAAAGCTTTAAACGATTGAAAAATCCAATTTCCTCCACCAATCATCTCCGATCGGAACCAAAATTAACAAATGACAGAAGGAGGTGAAGAAGGAATAACAAACCCTAGGTCTACAGAAAATGAAAATTTACATTTGATGAAAGAAAAAGGTGCATCTAGAAAAGGCAAATCATGCAAAGGATGTTTATATTATTCATCCTCTCTCAAATCTAATCACCGTAACCCTCTCTGCGTCGGTTTCACGCGCTCCCTTCCTAAAGGTAGCCTTCATCTATAAACACCTTTATTCATTCATTATTTATATAGTCAAGTTCGATTGATTTCATTTGTTTGGGGCAAATAGTTTTGCGCATAGTTGAATTGTATTGCAACTTGGGAAGAATTTTTTCAACTTGTTTGCAGTTTAATTATCTTCCCACACACTTTTGCTAATTCATTACTTTTGCTTTTAGTTTAGGATTGTCACGTCAAAAAATAAATATTCCTACCACATTACATGTGAATACGTTTTCATTTTTTAGGTGACACTTTCATTTTTGTAAGGGTGCATTTAGTCGGAGAAAAAATTATCTTGTTTTCTATCTCTAGTTTTGTAAAAATTTGCAAGGGAAATTTATCTCCACAAAACACTTGAAAATATTGAAAACGCGTTTAGTTTATTTTTGTATTTTCTATTTTGAACAAGGGGAAGGAAAACAACTAAAATTTGTTTTGTAGTTTTCATTTTTAAGTTAGGAAATAGGGGATTTTGTGTTTTGCAAAACATTTTGTTGGAAAACGTTGATTTGAACACGATCTCTGTTTTCCACAAAATAGCATTTCTGTGTTCTGATTTGATGCCAATATATAGATTTGAGTCATAGCTTTTACTGTTTTCCCTTCTATGATTTTTTGGTACTGAATCATACGTTCTTACCTTTACTCTGTCCTGAAAAAAATTAATGGAAACACGTTGAATTGTATGATTTTGTGGCTATCTGCAATTCACAGTTGATTAACTTGGAATTGCATACTCGGGAATTGAAATGCCATTCAACGTGATCATCTTTTATCTATTGAGAGACATGGCTACTAGAGGGTGGCAGGGTGCTTATAAAGAACAAGAAATAAATGGCAAATAGTCTCTCTAGACAGTTTGTATGGGCAAAATCTTAAGCAATCTGCTCATCATTATGTTCTCTAGGCAACATCGTCCTCATTATGTATCCATGACAGAAGGCCATCAGCAACAGTCATGGCAATGTAATAGTTTTATGCCATGTATGGTTTTGCGTTTATTCCATTGTGGCATTGTTGCACAAGTCGCAATATATATGAGTTAGTGCCTTGATGTGCATAATAGTTTATATATGGCTTTGAAATGTATGAATGACAGTTTTTATAATTAATATTATAAGTTTCTTACGAGGGAAATACCATGATAATACTATCCTATTACACTAGTAGTTGGTAGTTATAACTTTAACAAATGATATAACCATTGAATGGTTGGTGCTCAATGTATACTTGGTGTTTGTTGAATGTTGAACTTTGACGGGATTAAGATGTTGTACCTTTGATGGCTTTGAATTAATGTCTTGGAACACTCTTATCTTTATTTTTTGCTAGCTTTTTAAAGTTTCGGATTGTACCATACAGATATTTCTGCCTGTTAATTTGTAAGTCTCGGTTCCTAAATTTTAACTCTTGTGACTAGTACCTCGCTACTATGTTGGAGAATCGGAGATGGAGGCTTCAAAAGAGGGTAGGAGCCTTGTTGATTTCAGATACGGTTGTGTTGGTTACTCTGTTTATTCAGATATGAAAAATAACAGTGGCGATGCACAAGAATCTGAAAAGGAGTTGCCAGTCTGTGTCGGGATCGAGGTGCTCTCTCTCTCTTAAATGTTATAATGACATATTCATTATGTGTGTTATGCCTGAGGCAGCTGTGGTGCATGTTGCATATACTCTACCCTTTTGAATTTGCATATGCTTGATCCATGTAGTGCTAATTTTTCGTTCGTCATTGCTTTGTTATACAAAAACAATAACACCTTCACTCACATGTAGTCGAATCTTGGCAGGTTTTGGTCGACAGAAAAGTTACTAATGCCAACTCTGCTCCTACTCATGCTCATAACAAAGGTAAAGTATTTAATTAGGATCAGTTACTAATTTGTTCAGAGCTCTTCTTACCACCTGTTACAGGCTATCACATGTGACCTCTTGGTAGATGCCATTTTAAGTGACCAATGACATTTGAGAAGACCTCGCCCTAGTAATATTATTTGATATGCTTACTCTGTCTTCTATTATTTGTCATCCTTTGTTTTTGGAATGTCAAAACTTACACTATATGTTTGTGATATACATTTGTCACATTATTAATGAGTAATTCATAATTTCAATAATTCACAGTACCTGTACTTCATGAAGCGGTTATTGTATTTTCCCCAAATAAGTAAATATACTCAAGTCGTAGTACATTTGACATCTATTGCTAAATTATCGCGTTCAATACTTGATCTTGATTTTTTGTGTGGACATATCACCTGCTCTTCGCTGGGTTGTTCACTTTGTAAGTATAACAAAACTAATGCATTGTTGTTTTTTGAAGATACCCATGCTGTTCCACAGCCACGAGTAAGCAGGCCAGCACAAGGTCAATCTGCAGCGGATGATTTCTTTAGCAGGCAAGTATTAGTGGTTTCTAATGCTCCTTTTGTTAAATAGAATAAATAAAATAAGTGGCAGTTGAGTTTTGAGGTCAAAAAGCGAATTCTTAGCTTTCAAATGTTGATAGTTTTAAACCTTTCAAGAAATGTGACAAAGCCAAAGAAAACTATCAACTAAAAGTAAAAGATGTGACCTTAAATATCAAAGTTAATTGTTATATCATTTTCCTAATCTTCATTCACTGTAGTTTCACTTCCTCTTGTTGTAAACAGATTCACAAGAAACGCAACTGTAGTTGCATCAGGGGTAGCAAAGAATGTGCGCAAAGTTGGTAATCAAATAAAGGAAAGTGTTGATGACATTTTGTATCCTTATCGAAGACGACCAAAGTAAGAATGATTGACTGAATAACGATCCAGGAATGGACATTCTTTATCCATACCCAAGAACACCAAATCAGTTGATATGATTTTGTGGGATCAAGAATTTTAAAAAAGAAAAGAACATCAAGAATCGTGAAGTGCCTACTTTTGAGGATGCAGAATTTCTCATGTGCTCTCATAATGTTTGAACACTAAAATATGGTTGTGTGCATCCTAATATTGCTTTTGTACACGGACTCTGTAGTTGCAGAAATGAGGTTCAAGTTAAATTTTGTTTTGTATATTATAACAGGATATTATTTAAAACCTTATGATAATAATCGTGACTAGTTTCTTCTATACTGTTTGATTGGTAATCAAATATAATCTGTTCTGTAGGGTTGAGAGTATCTGGCAACAATTTGTTATATTGTATTCAACAGAAAATATAGTATTTGACAGCTTATAGTAAACAGGTGTACATTCCAATTTTAGTATTTTGTTTGTTTTTTGCAATGATCAGTATATCGTTTTCATTTGAACATATGTAATAGTTGTCGCCCATGTGATTCATTGAACATATTTCTTGCAAGGCTTGCACAATGGTTGAAAATACTTAGGAAAACATTCAGCTGGGGAGGAACTTTTACGACCAGAAATGATCATGTGGCTCTGAACTGCAACAGTTATAGTAAGAAAGGAGGATGAAGCAACTTACATATCATAGTGTGGACGGCTTCATGATCAAAACAATAGACGACGACTTTGTCCAAGTAATACTAGACTTTAGATTGCTCGAGTTTGCAGAAGGGGTGGACTTGACATGCTCTATGTCAATTTAGTTAATACTTAATACCTTGGGCATACATTAACAAGTTAAAAACGAGTAATTAGGCACAATATTTAGTAGGATAATTATCCAGAAAAGATCAATATGGAGTCAATTTTCTTTTCTCTATTGGTCAAAGGGATTTGGTTGAAATTAAATGAACTGTTATTGAATCATTTGTATAAGTGTATTAAAAAAAAAAAAGAAAAGAAAAAAAAAAAAAGAAAGATTTGTACATTACTAAAATTGGTAAATACACCACTAAAAATACAATATATACATAATCAAACATATTTGATGGTGCATACATTACCATTGCTATGTTTATGATGTTTAAATGATACTTTTTAATATAAATAGATTTATAAATAAACATTGTTGATACATATTTAACAAGTATGATGCGCTAACTATCCTTTACAATACTCACCAATCGATCAGACACATATACTAATAACATAAAATCAAATCAAATCATTAGGCGTATATTTAGGTGTACGATTTAGACTTTTTTGATCTGCTTACTTTGAAAGGATAATGAAACAATAAGTAGTAATAAAGGTGTTAAGAAACAAGAAGCCCGTCTAGCTCAGTTGGTAGAGCGCAAGGCTCTTAACCTTGTGGTCGTGGGTTCGAGCCCCACGGTGGGCGCTTCTCCTTTTTTTTCTCTTTTTATTTAAAAAAAAACCAAAAACGTGTACGGATTGTCTTCAACTCTCCATCATCAACAACAACAACCAAAATAAAAGTATTAAAAATCAATAAACCATTTATTTTTTTCACGTTTCCCAAAACAATCCCAATCAACTTTTTTGATCATCATCCAGAATCAGTTTTTTAGATTAATTAATAAATTAAGGAATGGCGGCCTGTATTCGGGCCGGACTTAGACTCCGATCCGCTCATTCATCATCGCTTTTCAGAGCCACGTCATCAATAACGTCACCTTCATATTCTTTAACTATTTATAATTATTATAATGGCAGATTTGATTGTAGACAGATTTCACAACTTGTTCAATCTAACGGCAAACGCTTATTTCTTGTTGATACCTTAGCACTTGTAAGTATTATTTTAGGTTTTGCTAAATGTGATTGATAATAATTTTATTTGGTATTCAGATGATATAGGTATAATAAAATGTAGCATTAATTAATAACTTTGCTCTAAATTTTTTAAATGCCAAATTGAATGTACTATTGACGTATTTACGTTAATTAAATGAATTCACCTATATCAGTTGGTATCGATTTTCCCGTAATGTTTAGCTTTAGGTTAATAATGATTTTTTCTCTGGTTCAGGTGAATGTGAAAAGTGATTCATGATTATGTGTATTGAAATCATATAGGCTAATGCAGTGTCGAATTTGCCCTATGTTTAGGTTAATGTGATTGATAATTTGCCCTAAATCAAAATGTTATGTTTTGATTAATATGATTAATAATTCATGTATCGGAATGATTTAGGTTAATGTCGTAGTAGTATTGATTTTGCCCTAAAATATAGATTTTATAAAATGTGAAAAGTCATTGATGAGATATTTTAGGTTGATCAAGTATTGATTTTGTTCTAGACTCTTAGGATTTAGCGAATGTGAAATTGAAATTTTATTAATGGATTTTGTGAAATTTTAGGTTAGAAGATTAGAAGGACAAGGTGTGCCTTCGAAGCAAGCGGAGGCGATTACATCTGCAATTACTGAGGTTTTGAATGATAGTCTGGAAAATGTGGCCCAGTCTTTTGTTTCCAAGGGTGAAATGCAACGGGTTTGTTTCTTCTTTTATTTTTGTTAGTTTGTTACGTATGACATTCTTATTGAGTGAATATATTGTTATTTGGTGATTGAACTTACGTCTGTTGTGGATCTGTATTATTTGGATTTAGATTGAGATGACACAAGATGGAAATTTGGGGAAATTTAAGTCTCAAGTACAAAGCTCTCAGGTAATTAGCTTTTCTGTTCTTTCTTTTTCAAGCATTTCCATGGTGGTAGGACTATAGTTGAAATTTGCATGATAAAGTTGAATAAGTATTAAGGTTGAAAAGATAATTTATTGGTTTGAACATTTGTAAGGAAGCATTTTGTATGATACTAATGGATATGATTTTGTTATACTATTTGTAAACATGAATCGTTGATTTATTTATAAGTGATTAACATGATGTCCACTCTTAAATCCTCCTGTATATTGAGACATTGAGTTGGTGCAAATGTGCAATGATCTTATCGTGCATGTCAATAGTTGCTCACGGAGTTCATAAGTCAATGTCAATTGTTGCTTGCATAGTTATAGTTAAATCGGTTCTGATTATTTAGGAGTAGCTGCAACAAAGCTGTTTCACATAAGGGGTCATTTTCCATCTACATCCTCAAATGATTCTAATTTGCCAAAACACAGATGTGATTATCGGATTATCACAACTTCAAACTCTAAAAGCACATACAAACCTTATCTCCTACACCTTATTTTGTTATGGATGATTATGTAGTTATATTAAATTTACATTACATAATCACTCTCAAAAAACAATTCTAAACTATAGTTTCTTCTATGCTTTTTGTTAAATGTGTACTCCGATGTTTGGTCTTGAAAATTAGTTCTTGTTTTTTCTATTCAGTAGTTTTTATTTGGATAATTTATATACATCCATATTGTGAGGTTGCAGTTAATTATCAATTTCTCAAAATTTATATTACAAAAACTTGTTAACAATAGGATTTTTTTTTTTTTTTTTTCTATGACATAGTAGTGATTAATTAGTAATCGAAGTTGGGCTAAAAGCTGGTGTAATCTTTGGTCGTTTACAATGCCTACTAATGAGCAAGGAGGCATTTTTGGGTTGACACTTCGCCATAAAAGTGCCTATATTTCTAGCAGGAGTGATTCTTTAAATAGTAACGGTGTTACACCACTTGTTCATTTTGCTGGATTCTTTTTCTGCTACTTTCTTTGACAAATGATATTTCAAAATTCTTCGTCCAGTTAGATGAAGTGTTTTATTCTTTTGCAGGAAAATCATTTCTCACTGTTGCAACGTGAGACTGAAAAATTGAGGAATGACATAGAGAAGATGCGCAATGAATTGAGGTATGTGTAAATGAATATTGATTCAATTAACTTTTACGCGATACAACTTTCAAACTCCTTTATAAAAGTGCCAGATGCATCAATTGAATTTCAGAACTGTACTTGCAACATAGAAATACTGATTCTAATTGTGACACAGGTATGAAATAGACAAAGTCACTGCTGGACAGCGTCTGGACTTGAATCTTGAGAGGGGGTACCGAGATGCATCTTTTATTTACTATTTAATAAGTGATTTCACTTTTTGATTTGCCCAGTCATGTTTCTCATTTGCAAACTAACCATTGTTCATAAGAACCCAGATTTTGAACAAAGTGTGAAAATTCAAATGCAAAGACAACCTACTTGGCTTCTGTAATTTGTCTTATTGCCAATCTGATTTCACTAGTGATCAATGAATGCAGGAGAATTCGTGATGAACTAGCAAACCAAAACCAAGAAACTGCAAACCTCACAAACAAACTTGATCGAGTGAGTTTAGAATGCCCGTTTTTATTCCACATATGTGTCAAAATGCCGACTTTAGCAAAATAGCTGACTTTATATCTGATGTAATTTTTCTATGAAACCAGGAAATTCATTCGTTAAGGGCCCAGTTGGAAGCAGCCAAATACGATGTGATAAAGTACTGCATAGGTACCCTCGTCTCAATTTCAGCAGTCGGTTTGGCCGTGCTGCGTATACTGATGTAAACTGTTATCTTTGCTAATTGTAAAGATTAGCATTAACACATAGAGAAAAATTGATTCCCGTTGGTTTCACGCATTTTATTTGTTCGTGATCAAGTAATGGAAATGTAACATAACTATACTAATTGTAACCATAAAAGTGATTCTTGCCCTTTTATGTTGCACTTATTTTACCATCTTGAAGTTCTTGCACAAGCTCAAGATACTTGTAGCATTTGAAACTTGTCATTTGTTTTTTTTATACTGTCGATGTAAACTGGGATAGTGGGATTTATCTTCTCTCGTTGCTTGTAAACGGCATACCACTTTCTCTTAACACAATATTGCGAATTGTATTTCATGACTATGGACTACAACTTTGTAGTTTGTACCTAACCATCATAAAACTAATTACTATGGCATAGAAATGTAAATGTAACATTTAGACCGAAGAATCTGTTGCTCTCGTTTGAAGTTCAAGTTCTAATAAATGGCAGCCATTTTAGTTGGCTTTTCAGAACTATTTTCTACTCCCTCCGTCCCATATTAAATGTCCACTTTCAAAACACACAAAGTTTTAGAAAATTCCACTAACTACACTCTCAACCAATCAAATATCATTTTTACCCACTAAAGTCTCATCTCATTGGTTAGAATACAATATGGACACTTAATTTGGGATAGGGGTGAGCAAACGGACCGGATGGACCGGACCGACCAACAAAACCGACCGGACCGGACTGGACCGAGACCGGACCGACCACATTCGGTCCGGTCTCGGTCTAGGGTTTTTCATAATTTCGGTCTCGGTCCGGTCCGGTCCGGTCATCTCATTGGTTGGAATACAATATGGACACTTAATTTGGGATAGGGGTGAGCAAACGGACCGGATGGACCGGACCGACCGACAAAACCGACCGGACCGGACTGGACCGAGACCGGACCGACCACATTCGGTCCGGTCTCGGTCTAGGGTTTTTCATAATTTCGGTCTCGGTCCGGTCCGGCTTAAAAACCGGAATTTAGCCTATTTGGACCGATACCGGACCGGACCGAACCGGACCGGACCGGACCGAACCGGACCGACCACATTCGGTCCGGTCTCGGTCTAGGTTTTTTGCCGGATTCGGTCTCGGTCCGGTCCGGTTTTTCTCGGTCCGGTCCGGTTTTCACCCGATGCACACCCCTAATTTGGGATATCACAAGATTCCATTGTGGACACTTAATATGGGACGGAGGGAGTATATATATATATATATATATATATATATATATATATATATATATATATATATATATATATATATATATAATTTTTTGTAGCTAACTCCCTACAATTTTATGTTATAATTTGTAGGTCCCTAAATTTTCTGGTGGGTCCCTGAATCATTTTTGTGGTCCTGAGTCATTTTTTTGTTTAATTTTGATAAGGATTTGTAGCCAATTAGCTACAATAATTGTAGCTAATATATCCCATATATAGATTGTTAGTGGTTCAGGTAGCAGTGACATCCAATTGAACTGAGCCTGTACTTCCTCCTATTCCGCCTAAAGGGGTAAAAGTCTCGGGTGGGACTCGAACTTGAGACCTCCCCTAGCCAAACCTCCCCTCCTCAAGCCCCAAAGGAATCTTGGTGGTCAACTGAGCTAGCCCAGTTGGTTAACAGATTGGTGATATTACGTGTAAGAAAGTTGTCGTTCTAGAAAATCTGATGTTCGGCTGTACACACGAATAACACAAAGAAATGTTGTAGCTTAATGCATCTACAAATAGGGTTACATTTATTAAAAGTATAAGTATCTGATTTCATATCTATGCCATAGTCAGCCAATTGACACAGAAAAAAGAATGCAATATAAGTGTGTAGCTGGTGGTGACAACGCTTAATTTGGACTATTTGTAGACTTACCAATGGGCAATGGAGTGATTACACGGCATCGTGCATATGGACTGATCGTATTCATCCAGGGACGACGTGAGGCCGATAGCATTAGCGTAGACAGCATATTTAGACAAATATGAATAGTGTTGTTTAGGCCATCTCCAACGATGTACTCCAAATATAGAGTATCTAGTGCAAAGTTTGGAAGATATCTAATATATTTATATAAAAAAACTATTTGAATAATGTTATAAAGCATTTGGAGGATGAATAATAATCCTCCAAATATAAAGGATACTGAACAATGATCCAAATATATGGAGATGACTTTTATGTCTCCATTCTTCAAATATGAAGAAAGGTTGGAGATGGCCTAAAGAGATGTTTATAGAGTCTCAACTCTTAACCAATATTAGTGGTGCCAGTACAAACCATGACGTACTCTTGTTTCTATCGCGTGAGGCCTACCAAATATCGGGTTGAGATCTTGGTACAACATTTGTGTGTACGCTTGTTTTATTCGAGGGACGGGATACTAAAAGATAAGATACCCACAAGCTAGCAAAGAACAAGCACTGGAACAATGACATAGTTCTACTCCGAGTTCACTCAGTCGGGTTTCAACACTAATAGACCAACGGTACAGTAAAGATCTCGGATTATTCTTCTAGCGAAACAAAAGATGTTTCCTTTTATGCCATCTAGTTTAGACCTTTTATCAGCTTTGAAGTAAATTGCAGTTTGTTTGGGACCGGAAGCATATGGTGCTACTATGAATACCCCGTGGCCCACTTTCTACCTTCTCCGCCTTTATTTATGTCCTTTATTTACAGTACAACACAGTTTTTATCAGTTTCTGTTTCCTTTATTTTCTGACAATTTAATACTTTTGACTTGTTAAACTTTATATTTTTGTTCCGTGCTTTCCGTTACGTAGTTTTACACTAAAAACATTATTTAAAAAATTAAAAACCAATGGGGTATTAATTGTATTTTAGGGTTACATATAACCTATCCTTATTTAATATCCAAGAATATCATATATTGTCATTAAATTCGATCAGCCCCCACCAGACCCCATTTTGATCCATGTCTCGTATGAAAACGAGAACTTGTTGCATAAAGTCGCATTTCTGGTTGTAACACTAGTTTCTGCATTTAAATTTATTGACGTTGCTTTTGACTTTGGCTAAATAGATTCATGTTCAACATCGAAACTAAAATACGAGGCTGTTTGATATATCTCAAATTGTTGGATGTTATTTTGGAGCAACAAAGGTTATGTTAAAAAGGAAATATACCGAGGAATATGCTAAGTTGGTCTAACCGAAATGGTTTTTTGGTTTTGGTCTAACAAAAATATTAGCCGGTTTGATTAATCTTTCAAACCAATATTAATGATGTATTTATGGTTTCTGTCTCAACGACACAAGTGATTAGGGTTGTAAACGAACCGGACGAACACGAACGGAGTCTTGTTCATGTTCGTTCGTTTAATTTTTAACCGGACAAATAAACGTACTGGTCGTTTAAACGGACGAATTTTCTTGTTCGTGTTCGTTTATTAAGAAACTAAGGTTGTTCATATTCGTTTATTTTCGTTCAATAAGATATTAAACGAACATACATGAACTAATAAACATAGACTAACAAACATAAATTTTTTAAAAATATACATAATAACGTGTTTTATAAGTGTTGTTTTGTTTAAATAAACTAATTTTAAAGTGTATAAAAAATTATACAATATACGAACATAAACGAACCTTAACGAAAGCATAATCGGACGCTCACGAACATAAATGAACGGAAAACATGTTCGTTCATTTAACTAAGCGAACGTATATTATTGTTTATGTTCATTCATTTAATAAGTAAACCAACATTTTGCCAAACAGTTTATGAAATGTTTATTCAACGTTTAATTCGTTTACGTCCCTAAAAGTAATTGACAAAATAAACTTCATGTAATCGTGTTTATGAGTTTGATTAAAATGATGTTTATACTTTTATACTACCATGTTTTATCATTCCGTTATATAAAGCGGCACTACAAAAAATATGTCAACTGTCCACATTGTTTTCTACACACCTTTGAAGAAGTGTGTAAAAATTAACTAAATTGTTTACACTTATAGATGTATATAAAATTATTACAGTGTGAAGATATATAAACAACCATATATTCTTCACATTTTAAATTGTAAAGAGAAAAAATTAACATTTACAAATATGAAGAAACGTAAAACTTATTCACACTTACAAGTGTGAAGATCAGTCTGTAACATCTATTTTCTCCACGTTTCCTCTAGTGTAGGGAAATATGGTGTCACAAATTTGTTCCAGTTTTTTAAGTGTGGACAAAATTTATCTTGTACACACTAGTAAGTATAAATATAACAAATTTGCACATAATTATAAGTATAAATATAACAAACTTGTACATAATTAAAAGTGCGGATAAATTACAACTTTTTTACACAACCAAAGGCTTCTTGGCTCAGCGGTATGTGAGTGACCTATCAACCTATAGATTGTGGGTTCAAGTATCGTATTTGTGAGATAACTGGTGTCGATTGTAAAATTTGCGCAAAAAAAAAAAAAAAAAACTTTTTACACACTTTCTTAATTTGTATACCATAATAGAGCGTGCAGAATGATAATTTCTGTTGTAGTGTATGTCACAAACTTGAGAGTTTTTTTAATTATACAGAGAACAAAATAAACGAGGAGTTGGCACCACGACAAGTCTACTTGCTTTAGGTGCCGTGAGTCCATAAACATCGCCCATGTCGATTTCACTTGGTTTCATTCCATCAGGCAACTCCCATGTAAAGCAATGAAGAAGATGTGCAAGGGCACTTTCCATAGCATACAAACCAAGTTGCATTCCTGGGCACGATCTTCGACCAGACCCAAAAGGAAGAAACTCAAAATTGCTTCCTTTAAAATCTGGAGTCCCGATTTCTAAAAAACGGGACGGGTTAAAAACATCAGGATCCTTCCAATCCTTTTTATTACGGTTTACAGCGTAAAGATTTATCATAACACGTGTCCCTTTAGGGATATAGTATCCATCAATCTCCGTGGCCTTTGCTGACTGGTGGAGGGCCACAGGGATTGGTGGATGCAGCCGAAGAGTCTCTTTAATAACGCATTTAAAATATGTGAGTTTTTCAAAATCAGACTCTTCAACTCGACGATTAAGTCCAACAACATCGGCCAGCTCTTGTTGTACTCGTTTAAGCGCCTCAGGTGTATGCATTAACTCCGTCATTGCCCATTCAATAGCGGAAGCTACCGTCTCAGTGCCACCAAACATTACGTCCTGTAAGAATATCATTTCAGTCATGTTAATCTTGTAAACATACATACGTTACATAAAAATTTAAAAGCTACTACTAATTACCATAATAATGCCTTTGATATTATCTCGAGTAAGTTTAATTGTAGTTTGTAAATCATCAACATTATTTCCTATATTCTCATCACTATAAAACTCTAGCATCTCATCAACCATATTACTTTCCACATTTTCATCCATAGCTTTCTTTCCTTTTTTCAAGTGCTCGTCAATAATTTTGTCGATAAACCCGTCTAATGCAGAACGGGCTGCAGGTAAACGAGTATTAAGCCCAACCGGGTCAATAAACCCGAGCCAAGGAATAAAGTCTGCCAAGTTAAAAGCACCAAATAACTTAGTATACTCTTGAAGTATACTAATAAACTCTTGTTTCCCTTCAATAGAACTCAACCCAAAAGCAGCCCGGTAAATAATATCATGTGTCAACCCGAACACCATTTCACCAAGATTCACACTCAAACCCGAGTTCATAGCTGTAACTTTAACCATAGAATCCACCTCATCGCGTACTGAAGCCCATGATTCAGCCCGTTTTCGACTAAACAACTTCATGACACAAAGTTTCCTCATTTGACGCCAAAACGGGCCATAATCTGTGAAAGCCATATCTACACGATCATAAGTAAGATAAGTGATCGCTTTCGTGGCAGGACGGTCTGAGAAAATGTTGTCTTGTGCTTGTAGCACTTGTTTAACCATTTCGGGTGATGATACTGCAATAGTGTGTCTAAAGCCCATTTTGAGGTGGATTATGCCACCATATTTTTCAGATAATTTTGTTAGGCCCTTGTGAGTGAGTTGGTCCATCATCAGCATGTTGCCGATGATAGGCCAACCCATTGGGCCTGGTGGAAGTGGTTTCCTGCGGCTCCAGGAAATCACGAAAACCGTTAGAAGAATGGTTGTGATGTAAAATGTGAAGTTGGTAGGCAATAAACCTTGAACTTGCATTAGCTCCATTTTGTGGAGCTAAAAGTTGTTTACAAAGTGAGGTTTATGTTGGTTACAAATAAAAATGGAGGGTTGTGTGTTTATAAACTAGTATGGGTACTCTTCATATAATATGGGACATGTGTTTATATAATAAATCCTTGCAAGACTTTTTGTTTTGTTATTTACTAGAGTTGTTGATTTTCTTTTGAAAGATACATATACGGTCTCTAGTTCTCTACTAATTAATAATCTTTTTGAAGTGACAATCGTTTCTTCTTGTTTTTGTTGGACTTACTTTGGCTATGTTTGTCAAAAGTAGCTGTGAGCAGTAGCAGTAGCAGTAGCAGTGAGCAGTAGCCACAGCTCCTGCTCACAGCTTCTTAAAGAAGCATTGAAAAAATGAGTTTTCCTAAAAAATAGCAAAGCTCACCGCTTTTTTGCCAAACGAACACTAAAAATCAAAAAGTTCATCACCTCAAAAAGCTCTGCGCCAAACATAGCCTTTATATGATAGTTTAAAAGGTGATGAATTGTTATAACAATATGTTTTCATATAGCGATAGCTTAAGAATGATCTATATAGCTTAATGTACGTTATAGTTATTTACGAATGTTAACTCATCTTTATAACGCACGATAACTTGTTCATGTTAAAACTTAAAAATATATGGTTTTTTTACCAACGTAATGGAATACACCGAAAGTGGAAAAAGCTCCAGGAAAAAACTCAAAAGATGTTCAAAGAAAGGCACAAATGTAAAAGAACCTGAACATTAATTTATCATGGGTTTATTGTAAAGTTGTGCTAGTTTGCGGAGGGAAATATTTTTCAAATTTTCTAGCGTGATGAAAATGTCGTGGCACTGTGATATAATGACTAACATGGTCGAAATTAAGCACTAAGGGCATCTACTATGATAAACCTTTATAAAGGTTTATAATCCTTTATAAAGGTTTATAATGGTGTCAAGTCATCCTAAATCATTAATTCATAAACTTTTTTCTTGTTATAAATCTTTCTCTACTATGTATAAACTTATTAAAGCTTTATAAAAATATTCACTAAGCACAAATACATTAAATTTAGAAGAGGTTCAAGATGTTAGACCTTTTCATTCTACATAAGCATTAAACACATTTCCACTATGGTTAACAAAATGATAAACCTCTTCAAAATTTCTTAGACCTTTTCATAAACCAGCATAGTGGATGCTCTAAGGTCCAGTTTGTTGAATCATCATGTTAACTGTACACAAATTGTGCTATGTTAATCAACCATTTGCATGTAAAATTCACACCCAAACACTGAATGAATCGTGAGAAATTGAGCTATGGAGTTTGGTGGCAGTGATGTCGATATATGGACATCTATTTTAGGTAAAAATCAATATTGTATATGGTGATCTTATACAAAATTAAGCCGTTTTGATGTATTATGTATCTTTATTAGCATAATATAAACATCACGAGGCAGCTACAACTAAAACCGTCGTATTTAATCAACTACTCTTGTCGTCGTTAAGGCAATAACTTTGACCAACTAATGAACGAGTAACTGAAAAATTAACGAAAAAGATAAATCAAAGAAGTTTTAAAGATAATCCAAGTGTATTTTTGATACATACATATATGCTCTTAAACATTTTTATTCAGTCAGTCGGATCCTGTAAAGTAACATAGTTTTTAGGGACAATTAATTATGTAGCCCGGTCGCTAAAGGTGTTGGGCTTTTGAGGATTTAAATTAGTCACTTTCTGAAAATAGCCTTAGCGACCGGCGACTTTTATATGAAGGTGACATGTGGCACCAACAAAAGTGGCGCCCAATCATTAAAGTGGTACTTGTGTCATAGCCCACTATGTGTACTTTTTAAGCGACTTTTTACAGCGACTTTTCATACATTAAGCGACCTTCTATTTTGTCTTTTTCTAGCCAAAAAGTCAAACTTCGAAAAACTTTATTTTATTCTTTTTTCCCCTCTTCAATGTTGAGCGACTTTTTTTACTTTGAGCGACTGACGGCTTGTACTTTTAGCAACTTTTTTTACCTTCCACCTTTTTATACTTGTGTCATTACCTTTGTACTTTTCAACTTTTTTTACTTTTAACATTTTTGTATTTTTCACCTTTTTGTATTATTTTTTAAATACTTTATAAACACTTTTTTATTTCAAAATCTTGGGCGACTTAAAAAAAATTAAGCGACTATATTTTCTTTAAGCGACTTAAAAAAAAAGATATTGAAAACATGTCGTTGGAACCTCATATTCATCCAATTCATCCTCTTCAATTCATGAAAAAACCCAGATCTTCATCCAATTCATCCTCATATTCATCCTCTTCACTTCTTCTCCCTCCTCATATTCATCCTCTTCACTTCTTCGATCTTAATTTAATACATCAATCCCATCTTCTTTGTTTCAACCCCATTAACCCAACCATCTCAAAGATAAAAAACAAACACGAGATCCAATCAAACATAAAAAACAAACATACAATCAAAATCCAAACATAGATCGAAAAGAAAACTAAACGAAAAGAAAAAGACTGATGACAAGCAATGAGGTGAAGCCCATAACAGCTGAAGAGATCGGCACAAAGTTGGAGGATTTGAAAGTTGGAAGGGAATAGAGGTCGATAACTAGAAAACAATGCATATGTATGTTCTACTTTTTGTGTAAGCCTATGTTGTCACTTCATCTTTTGGAATAAATAGACAACTTTTGGATTCTGCCTTTGCTTGTTTGAATTATTGGGTATGCTGATTATTATGTTTCTAGTAATTTATATGGTAATATTGTTTGTTTGTTTTTTATGTTTGTTTGGATCTGGTGTTCGTTTTTTATGTTTGAGATGGTTGGGTTAATGGGGTTGAAACAAAGAAAATTGGATTGATGTAATAAATTAAGATTGAAGAAGTGAAGAGGATGAATATGAGGAGGGAGAAGTGAAGAGGATGAATATGAGAATAAATTGGATGAAGATCTGGGTTTTTTCATGAATTGAAGAGTCTGAATTGGATGAATATGAGGTTCCAACGACATGTTTTCAATATCTTTTTTTCTTAAGTCGCTTAAAGAAAATATAGTCGCTTAAAATTTTTTTTAAGTCGCTCAAGATTTTGAAATAAAAAAGTGTTTATAAAGTATTTTAAAAATTATTTAAAAAATAATACAAAAAGGTGAAAAGTACAAAAAGTTTAAAAGTAAAAAAAGTTTAAAAGTACAAAGGTAATGATACAAGTACAAAAAGGTGAAAGGTAAAAAAAGTTGCTAAAAGTACAAGCCGTCAGTCGCTCAAAGTAAAAAAAGTCGCTCAACATTGGGAAGAGGCAAAAAGAATAAAATAAAAGGGATCTACTAGGGTAACACCCCCTAGTGGGTGGGCCCCCCTATTTTGGTCAAATGGTACAATCCGTAAAGCAGACAGTACAAACGGCGGCAGCACAAAAAAGTCAAAACACCCCTTACAGGGGGTGTTAGCGTATCATCACCCAAATAAAAATTTTCGAAGTTTGACTTTTTGGCTGGAAAAAGACAAAATAGAAGGTCGCTTAATGTATGAAAAGTCGCTGTAAAAAAATCGCTTAAAAAGTACACATAATGGGCTATGACACAAAGTACAACTTTAATGATTGGGCGCAAATTTTTTTGTGCCACATGCCACCTTCATGTGAGGTCGCCGGTCGCTAGGGCTATTTCCAGAAAGTGACTAATTTAGGTCCTCAAAAGCCCAACACCTTTAGCGATCGGACTACATAATTAATTGCCCCTAGTTTTTATGTTCATACTTAACACATTAACTAGAGTTAATTTCATAAATCGTCCATGTGGTTTGTCGGGTTTAACGAAAATGGTCCCTCACAATAAAATTTAACGGATCCTCTCCCTGTGGTTTTGACCCGTATCGAGTTTGGTCTCTTGACCACAAAATCCGTTAAGTTGACCGTCAATTGTTGGTTCAGACGCTTGAAATGACATAAATACCCTATATGTGTTTCGTAAATGGTCCCTATGATTTGTTGTACATCATGGATTTAGTCCATGCATTATTTTATTTTTTTTAATTTTTTTATTATTAATTTATTATTACTATTTTAACTATTAATACGTTAGTAAGGTTCGTTTTTATACGTTTTCATCCGTCTTCATAAGTTTTCATACGTTTTCGTCCGTTTTTATATGTTTTCATTAATATTTATACGTTTTCGCCCATTTTCATACGTTTTTTTATATGTTTTCGTCCGTATTTATACGTTTTCATATGTTTTATCCGTTTTATATGTTTTTTATACGTTTTTATTTATTTTTATACGTTTTTGTTCGTTTTTATACTTTTTCATTTGTTTTTATACGTTTTTGTCCGTTTTTATACGTTTTCGTCCGTCTTTATACGTTTTCGTCCGTCTCTATACGTTTTTCTTATGTTTTCATATGTTTTTATACGTTTTCGTAAGAAAAACATATAAAAATATATAAAAACGGACGAAAACAACCCTGAAGAGGCCACGCCAACCTTCTGAAAATGGAGGGCTTTACCCAGTTTGAGTCTGTGTGGCGATGGGTTCAAACCCCGTGGATTAGTCGGCCAAAAGATCGGAAATCATGGTTACCCAAAAAAAAAGGACGAAAACGTATAAAGATGGACGAAAACATATAAAGACAGACCAAAACGTATAAAACGAATAAAAACATATGAAAACGTAAGAAAACGTATAAAAACGGGCGAAAACGTATAAAAACGGACGAAAACGTATAAAAACTGACAAAAACAGATGGAAACTTATAAAAACGGACGAAAACGTATAAAAACTGATGAAAACGGATAAAAACGTATGAAAAAAATATAAAAACGGATGAAAACGTATTAAACGTATCAAAACGGACCTTACTAACATATTAATAGGTAAAATAGTATTAAAAAATTAATAATAAAAAATTAAAAAAAAAAAAAAAAAAAAAAAAAAAAAAAAAAAGCCATGATATACAACAAACCACAGGGACAATTTACGAAACACATATGAGGGTATTTACGTCATTTCAACCATCTAACAAACAATTGACGGTCAACTTAACGGATTTAGTGGTCAAGGGACCAAACCCGATACGGGTCAAAACCACAGGGAGAGGATCCGTTAAATTTTCTTGCGATGAACCATTTTCGTTAAACCCGACAAACCATAGGTACGATTTATGAAATTAACTCCATTAACTATTATGCAAAAATAAAACATTAAAGGTTTGCAGTTCAACCTAAACCATGCTAACGTGTATTTTAATTTTCAATAAGTACTAAAAAAATTCATGTTGCGTGGATGCATAAGTAAATTTATTGAGGTTATTTTTAAAAGATATCACGGAATAAAAACTGATTGGGAGGCCTAAATTTAAAGTGATTAAGAAAAACAGTAATGATGTAATCACATCCTTTGAAAGTTTTATATAGTTAAGTACGTGAATTGTTGAAGCATGATTGTAAAAATGGTTTAATTGTAAACGTAAGTGATTGCTTAGGATGTCAATAGAATAAATAGCATTTTAAAAGGTTAATCAGTTAGGCTACTCGCACTCTACCTGAATTGTTCGGTCGGTCCCCAAGAAAATCACTAAGCGACCGATCCCATCAAGGGTCGCTTGGAGTGTGAGTGATCGGTCGGTTGCTTCTTTTATGAAGTATCGATCGCTGAAGCGACCGAATGTTAAACAATCAAAGTTGCAAAAATTCCAAACGGTTGGATTGTTAAAAAAAAAAAAAAAAAAACACTTTTTCAATCTTATAAATACCCACCTCAAACACACATTCAAACACATAATTTCAAACACAATTATCATCCATGTTCTAATTATGTCAAACAAAAACACACCAACATAAAAAAATCGACGATCCCGGCTACCCCAAAACAACTTCTCGCCGGAAAACAACTTTGAACTACATGGCGTAACACCACCACAACAACGGGGTATTCGATTTCGTGCACCCTCTTTTGAATACTCATCATGATTACAACAACCCAACCAAAATCAAAACATGTTTTGCCTTAATCGTCCATATGTTCCACCATATCGTCCAAATACGGGTTATTACCAAGAACCAAATGGGTCGTCGTATCGTCCTAACATGGATTTCTTGTAATCTCCCTAAGAGACGCAACATTATCAAGAATATTCCCCGATTCAGAATCTTAATCTTGATTTGAATTTTGAAGATTTCATGGCGAACCAAGAGACGCAACAATATCCGACCCAAGATGCGTCGATGGGTCAAGGTTCGGGTCACGGTTCTTACCATGATTCGTACCACGGTTCTTTCGCCTTTGAGGACGATGACGAAGAGACATCACCCGTCAAACCAAGAACCGCTTCCCGACGTGCTATGAAGGCGAAGGTGAAGGACAAAGGGAAGAAGGCCGAACCATCCCAAAGACAGACTAGTTGGACAAACGAAGAAGAGGTCGCTCTTTGTAAAGCTTGGGTATTTGTCTCAGAAAATTCCCAACGAGGTAACGCTGTCAACAAGAACCGCTTTTGGGAGTTGATTATTGTTGGTCCCTTCACACGCTTAGAGTTAACTAGAAAGTTAATCTATTCGTGTTTATGACTAATACAATGTTATGATTAATTCTAACAGATTAATGAAACGTAAAAGTAAAAAACACATAAGTATTTTTCAACGTTTAAATTCTTATTAGAAATGAATCGAAGAATCTATTACCCAAGTGTTTTGCGGAACAAACACTTGGGATTGAACAGACAAGGTATGGTAGTGTCTCCTATCTAAACTCAAGCTTTGCTTTGAGTGGTAACAATTCGACCGACTAAGCTATCTCAGGGATACGTTACTCTTTGTAGGAGAGAAGTTGCTTTGTAAAAGTCTAAGCTTTCAATGTACAAAACACACACACAACTTCTCTCCTTTTGAACCTATTTATACACAAGTATAAAAGAGTAAATGTGATTAAAAAACTACAACTTGTTGAAGCAAGTGTGTCTAACAATTACAACAGTAATTGTCATTTCCAAAAACCAATGGGAATAGACTATAAAGTCTTTAGGAGTGGTTGGTCTGACACTCCATGACTTTTAGCCGTCTTAGGGAAAGTTTCTTCCTGACAAGATAAGATTTGATCTTATCTTAAACTCTTCCCAGATCTTCCCGCCTTTCTTTCAGGCGTTGAGTTCTTCAGTCTTCAATCACTAAATGTTGTTGAGGAGACTGGGGTTCAGTGAGTTCTTGTCCAACACTCACTGAACCATCATCTTCTTCTTTGGCTTAAGTCCTACTCAGGGAGTACCGCCTTCCTGAGAGTGAATCCTTCTTCTTGAATTCGCCTTAAGCATCCTGAAGATGACTCACTGAGTGACTGTTCACTCAGTGACTTGAATTGTTCTCGGTTTAAGTTAACACTTAGTTAATTTGTGTCCAAATCTTGTTTTAAGTATTCTTGGGTACTGATGGACCCAACAATCTCCCCCTATTTGGATATAAATTATTCCTAAGTGTTCTGATCAGTAATGAGTGAGCTAATGACTTTTGCTCATACTGAATGTACTAGAAAGTAAATAAGGACACTGAAATAATAAAAACATCATCTTATTAATATCATTACAAGTCCTAACTAACTAAGTACAAAATACTCAGGGTTCTTGTACATAACCCATGAGTTCAAGTTTTGCCTTCTTAGACACTAACACCTCCTTGTCAGGTCTTTCATTCATCATCTTGTCCAGCAGCTTGACAAACTCCTCGTTCTCAGGACTCTTTACTCTAAGTGCCATCAGTTTGTAGGCGAGGAGAGTTGTCGTTTCCACTAGATCAATGTCACTTACTCTTTGGAAGGCTGGCTGTGCAAATTCATCAATGAAGAAGATACCATACTTAGGCTTCTTGATGACACGGTTAGGAATGAACTTGACTCCCTCAGGGGGAATCCTGTTGCAGTGCAAAGCAGCTATATATTGTTCAGGTTCCTGATCCACTGCTTTTCTTTTCCTTCTGGACTTTTGAGTAGGTTCAGGGATTGCCAGTCCCTGAGAAGCAAGCGCCTTCTCATGATCAATCCCAAGACTCTTGGCCACTCTCTCCAGTTCCTCATAATTGGCATTCAGAGACTTGATGAGAATTGGGGCATTCTTGCTTTGTGTTTTCTTCCTTAGAATGGGCATCATCATATCCCATTCCCTTAACCCAAAGTCTGAGAATTTGATTGTTGAAAGGACCTCAGACTTTCTTGGCCCCCTATGTATTGTTATGCTCAGGGGCCTAGTGTTGTGAATGGTTATATCGGTGATTGTGCCTTCATCCTTGGTTTTGGTCATGTGCCATACGTACCTCTCATACGTTCTCTGTCTCATTTCTTCCTTCAGCTTGGCTTGCTGATTGTGTTCCTTAAGGAGTTCAGCCTGAAGCTTGAGAAACTCATCCCCTTTGATGTCCTTTTTCTCAGACTCCTTGATCACTTCTTTAGCAACCTCAACAATTACTGGTCTGTTGAGTTGCTGTTCAGTCTCTTGGGCCTTCCTGAGATCTTCTTGATGCAAGATTTCAGCTATTTCATCAGGAGTCCCAAAGACCCTTTTCCCTCCTTCCAAATCAACGTAAAAGGGTGCATCAGGATCTGCACTTCTTTTATTTGTGGCCTTAACCAAGTGTGCTTCAGGAGGAGTGCTTGTTTCAGTCACCATGATTCCCTTCCCTTTGTCAATGGGAGGGGGTTGACTGGTGGAAGTTTCAGGGACAACCACGATAGCAGAAGAAGGATCAGGGATAGGTTCATCATTTTTCTCCCCCTCAGCAGGTATTGGAACTTCAGTGGATGTACCTGCTGACTGAGGAGGAGGAGCTACTTGAGAGGCCTGAAGAATGGTGAGGATACTGGAGACCATCTTTTTAGTTTCTGATGACTCATTCTTCAGGGTCTTAATTTCAGCCGCCATTGCCTTTTGGGTCGTGGTAAGTTCAGTGACATGGGAGGTATAGTGGTCGATCAGCTCATTATGTTTTGTTGAGAGCTGATCAAAGGCTGAGGATATTCTTTCCAGGTGCCCCTTGGTATCAGTGACTGCCAAATGAATAAAATCTTGCTGCGACCTGATAGATTTGAAATCCACCCCCTGAAGAAGCTTGAGAAGCTCAATGATGGAATTGGAGGTGAACTTCTGGGTATCCATGTACTCATGCAGTCTTTTGATCAGGATGGGATCATCTCCAAGTTGTTCTTGAACAGATTCAAGACCCTTAAGAATGTTGGAGAGTTCCTTGTGCTGTTCAGTGCCCATTTCATCAATTGTTTCTCTCAGGTCGCCGAGTTGTTTGTCAGTCAGTTTGGCGACCTGAAGCACTTTTTCTTGAGATTCTTCAACAGAAGCCCTGAAGTCGGCATAGGAGGCTGCCACTTCAGTGTGCTGATTCCACTGTTCTTCCGTGAGTTCAGTGTAAAGACCCTCGTTGGCTTTGCGAAGGAATTTAACCAGTTGTCTTTCAGTCAATGGAAGAATGTTATCATATCTCTCCAACCACTGAGGAGTGGCGGGAGAAGAAGCACCTGATGATGATGATGATGATGATGTGGGGGAGATGGGTTGTTGATCCTCAGGGGGAGGAGAAGATGGTTGTAGTTCAAGGTGCTGAGGAGGGCTTATATCAATCTCCATTTCCTCCTCAATACCCAGAACGTCGTCTTCATCACCAAAATCCACTAATTCCTCTTCTGACTCTTCATTCAGTAGGATTTGAAGATCAGCCAGAGAAGGAACCTTCAGGGTATCCGGCTCCCCCTCAAAAGAGGGCTCACCTTTGTTGTGGCCAGGTCCTGACCCCGTCATAATAACTGAGTGGGTTTGCTCAGCCTGACTAGTCATAATAACTTGGGGGGTTGCCCAGCCTGACTTTTGGGGGCAGTTCCTGAGTGAAGGGATCCGCCTGAGGTGGTTATGGGTTCCGTATCAGCGGGTGGTTTATATCCCTCTGAGTCTTTGTCCCCCTGAGCGCCTTCAAGTCCTGACGGGTGTTTTTCAGAACTATCATGAGGCACTAATTGTGATGGTTGATGGTCCCCCTTCCCATCAGGGTTGTACTGCCCTTTTGGGGATTCAGGGACCTTTACTCCCTGAGATCCTGAGTGTGATTGCTCAGGAACGTTAACAGGATGTGATTGGTAATGGGTCCCCTTCTCAGTGGAATAGTGCTGCCCCACCGAGGATTTAGAACCCTTTGCTCCCTCAGAAACTGATTGTGATTTGTCAGTTCCTTCATCGGAATGTGAATGGGTGGTTGTTCCTGATCCCTCAGACTTGTGTATGTCAGTGGGAACATGTGGAAAGGGTTTGCCCGAGGATACTGAGGATGATTTCTCAGTGCCCTCCGTTGGCCTTTGTTTTGTGGTCAGGGGGGTCTCTGTAGTGGGTGTCTCAGAGGTCTGGGCCACATTCAACCCCTTTTTAAGGTTGAGTTGGTTTTTGGCATCAGTCTCAGTGGCGAGTGGTTTGGGTTTAACCACCTTACTGGACTGACCCTTCTTTGTCTTCTTCACCTTCTTTGTAGGTGAAGGTACTGGAGAAACAGCGTTCTCCCCCTGAATAACCACCAGCATGTAGTTAGTCAGGGCAATGGGTTGTACCTCAGTGATGTCACTAGTGAAATTGGTCTTATGTAAGACGTCAGGTTTCATACCTTCGACGTCAGGCCTCACATAGTCAGAACCAAGAAGGTCCTGAAGCACACAGGAAATAAACCTAGGATAAGATAAGTGTTTTTGCCTAGATTTTCCTGAGAGCTTAGCAACAAGGTCACAGAAGATAATACCTCCGATATCAATTTTTCTACCCTCCAAGAGACTGAACAATATCAATTGTTGTGATGAGTTCAATTGCTCAGTGGAGGATTTATTCCCCCCAAGGACCTGAATGACGAATGTCATCAGGATCCTCCAGACTGGGTGGAACCAGGTTTTGACAATTGGAGCCTTTTCTAATAAGGCTCCAGCGGACTCCTTAGGACGTTTTGGGTCATGAGGTCCTAAGAATATCAACTCTGCTTTGACCTCTTGGTCAGTAGGATTGGGCTCAAAAGCCTCAGCAAAATCAAGACCAGTGGCCTTGATGAAGTCATTGTAACCCAGGGAGAGAGTCCTTCTCCCATTCATCACTGTGAAAGTGATGATGGATTCTTTGGTGTCTTTTGGGCAAGTAGCCACAACAGTACACCAGAATTCCCTCAAGTAGTCATGGTAGATGACTGAGGGGGGTTTTGGTAAATGCTTTTGCAAGAAAACAGTTTTGAAGATATTTCATTACGTTCTTGTAAGCATGGAACTTTTGTGGATAGGAAAAGTTTCCCACCACATTGTTCTTTGTGAGGTCTACGCCCTCTAATATGAAATCCACATTAGGGGCGTATGTGATAGCATTAGAAGAAGCCATTTGTATTGGTAGGTCAGGGTTAACAAATGATTCAAGGTTTCTAAACCCTAAGAACACACACACTATTAGTTTTGAGAAAAATGGGCAGAATTTGCTTAAAATTTCTAATAGACGTGTGTGATGTTATTTTGGTTGGGGTATTTATAGGGAAGTGAAGTGGAGGGTATTTTAGGCATTAAGCGGATTTTATTTATTCAAAAAGATTTTTTGGAAACTGTTTTGAATAAAATGTTTTGGGATCCGCATTTAATGCCAACACTCCACTTTTCCCTGGTTTGGCGCAACAGTCAAGGTGAACAGTTGAGCAGTTCTGCAAAAGTGTAATTTGCAGAGATGAGTCATCACATATCTGTAATGTGATTGGAGAGGCATTTAATGCCAAGTGGGAATGTGGGGGCCTAGAGGTGGAAGCCAGAAAGGCAAAAAAAGAACAAATATTCTTAAATTAAATATGAGTTCAGTTACCAACCTCGGAAATTTACTAACTAGATACTTAGAGCATTTAAGTCAGTATTTAATGTCTCTTGAGGACCCTGAATGACTTTTCATTCAGTGAACCTGATTGTCAGGACTTGGGTTTAGTCACTGATGGTTCTAGTGATCAGGAATTTGGGTCTAATTCCTGAGGTTCAGGGTTCAGGAACTTGGGTATAGTTCCTGAGGACCAAGAATTCAGGAACTTGGGTTTAATTCCTGAGGATTAAGGTTTCAGGAACTTGGGTTTTAGTTCCTGAAGTTCAGTGACCTTTCTCACTGAAGAACACATTGAGTCAGGGATTCAGAATTTACACATATTTGGATGGAGTCAATCAGTGGACTGATTCTCAATATCCAACATTCCTAGTTCAGCTTTCAGTCTGGTGAAAGTTGGTTCATCCAATGGCTTGGTGAATATATCAGCTAGCTGATATTCAGTAGGAATGAAGTGTAATTCAATGTCACCATTCATGACATGGTCCCTGATGAAGTGATATCTAATATCAATGTGTTTTGTTCTCTGATGAAGAACAGGGTTATTTGAGATGGCAATTGCACTTGTGTTATCACAAAAGATGGGAACCATCTTGTACTGAATTCCATAGTCACTGAGTTGACTTTTCATCCAGAGTACATTTGCACAACAACTTGCTGCTGCAACATATTCTGCTTCAGCTGAGGACATGGCAACTGATTGTTGCTTCTTAGCACTCCAACAGATTAGTTTTCCACCAAGAATTTGGCAAGAGCCTGAGGTGCTTTTTCTGTCCATGTTGCATCCAGCATAGTCAGAATCTGAGTATCCTTTAAGATCAAGGCCTGAACATTTTGGATAATATAATCCAAGGTTTGGAGTACCTTTCAGGTACCTGAATATCCTTTTCACAGTAGTGATATGAGTCTCTCTTGGGTCAGATTGATATCTGGCACATAAGCAGACTGAGAATTGGATATCAGGCCTTGATGCAAGTAAATACATCAGTGATCCTATCATACCTCTAAAAGGAGTTTGATTCACTGGTTTTCCAGTAAGATCAGGACCAAGGTTGTTTGGGGGTACCATGGGAGTCTTGACTGAGGCACAATCACTGAGCTCATACTTCTTTAGTAGGCTTTTGACATACTTCTCTTGACTGATAGAGGTTCCTTTATCAGTCTGCTTGATTTGTAGACCAAGGAAGTAAGTCAGTTTTCCATCATGCTCATTTCAAATTTCTTTGCCATTAGTTTTTCAAACTATTTGCAAAGTTTATAATTTATTGAGCCAAAGATTATGTCATCAACATACACTTATACAAGTATGACATCATTATTTGTCTTGTAAATAAACAATGTGTTGTATATCTTACCTCTGACAAATTTGTTTTGGATCAAGAAGGCTGAAAGAGTCTCATACCATGCCCTGGGAGCTTGTTTCAGTCCATAAAGGGCTTTGTTAAGCTTGCAGACATGGTCAAGAAACTCATGGCTTTCAAATCCAGGAGGTTGCTGAACATAAACTTCTTCTTTCAGTGAGCCATTTAAGAATGCACTTTTAACATCCATTTGGTACCCTTTGAAGTTCATGTATGTAGCAAAAGCAAGGAAGATCCTGATGGCTTCCATCCTTGCTACTGGTGCAAATGTTTCTTCATAGTCAATGCCTTCTTGTTGAATATAGCCTTTGGCTACAAGTCTGGCTTTATTTTTAATGACTATGCCATTTTCATCAGATTTGTTTTTAAATACCCATTTCATGCCAATGACTGAAACATCTTCAGGACATTTGACCAAGGTCATTACCTTGTTTCTGTCAAATTGTTCCAGTTCATCATTCATGGCTTGAACCTAACTTGGATGTTTTAGTGCTTCCTTAACACTTTTGGGTTCAATTGTGGAAATGAAGTCCACAAATAGGCATTCATTGGCTGAGGCTGCTCTTAGTTCAGCAGCCATGCTTCTTGTGAGCATGCCTTCAGTAGGCTCACCAATTATATTGACAAGTTCTATATCCTGAGACCTAGTCCAACTGTCCTGAGGTCTTAGACATTGATTAGAACTTGTAGAGGCCTGATGGGTAGGATCAGGATCAGACACATGATGTTCTTCAGCATCTTGAGTGTCTGAGTGGGTTGACACATCACTGAGATTGTTTAGTACCTGAGCACTTTGTACTGACTGAATGAATTCATCAGTATTTTGTGCTTCAATAAACTCAGTGATGGTTGGATAGGGAAGGTTGTGGGGAATGATGCAATAGGAGATGTTAGCATTTGCATGGTACTGAGTGGAAGGACCATTATCAGTATGATGTTCATCAGGAGGGTATCTTGATGATCCATCAATATCTATATCTTCCACTGAGTTGTTAGAGACACTGATTGCATTAATGCTCTCATAAAAGGTAACATGAAATGTTTCCTCAGCATGCTGTCTCCTAGTGTTGAACACCCTGAAGGCCTTTGAGACAAGGGAGTATCCTAGGAAGTATCCATCATCAGCTTTGGCATCTAATTTTCCTAAGTGATCCTTGTTATTATGAATAAACACAGGACACCCAAAGACATGAAAGTAGCTGATGTCAAGGATTCTTCCCTTGAATAACTCATAAGGATTTTTGCTATGTCTCTTGACAATGATGGATCTGTTTTGTGTGTAACAGGCAGTCTTTACTGCTTCAGTCCAAAAATGTTTGGAAAGGACTGATCCATTTAGCATTGTCCTAGCTGCTTCAATGAGTGTTCTATTTTTCCTTTCAGCCACCCCATTTTGTTCAGGTGTGTAGGGTGAGGAAATTTTTTGTGAAATGCCTTTCACATCACAGAAACATTCAAGTTCATAATTTTTGAACTCTGTTCCATTGTCAGTCCTAATTTGTTTGACTTTGATGTCATTCTGATTTTCAATGTTCCTGAAAAAGGACATAATTGTTTCAGCTGCCTGATTCTTTTTGATCAGGAAGTATACCCAAGTGTATCTTGAGTATTCATCCACAATGACCAGAGTATACTTCTCATGGTTAATGGATCTAGGACTAATTGGTCCAAATAGATCCATATGGAGAAGATGAAGGCAGTTCCTGATGGAAAAGTTGGTTTTGGTTTTAAAGGATGCTCTGTGATGTTTACCTTTTTCACAAGCTGAGCATGGTTTTTCCTTTGAAAACACAAGAGATGGTAAGCCAAGGACCTTGTTTTGTTTTACAAGGTTGTTTATGTTTTTGAAGTTCAGGTGGGAGAGTCTCTTATGCCAAAGCCAGTTGAGAGTATCAGTGGCCTTGGTAAAGAGACAAGTTCCATTCTGAGTCAGACTGGACATGTCTAACACATAAACATCATGTCTTCTTGGTGCAATAAGGACAACTTCCTTATTAGCATTGAAGATGATTCCTTGTTTATCATCAAACTGAACTATGTATTTTGCATCACATAGTTGACTGACACTTATCAAATTGTATTTTAAACCATTTACATAAGCTATCCTAGTAAAGACTATACCATTGCAGTTTACTGAACCATAACCTTTAGTGAGACATGATGAGTTATCAGCAAATATCACTTTGGGTCCTGATTCATCCACATACTTGTGCAGATACTCCTTCACACCAGTCATGCTCCTTGAACATCCACTATCAAGATGCCAAACAGGATCCCTGGCATGTTTCTACACAAATAGTAAACTGGGTCAGTTCTTTCTAGGACTCCACTTCTTGGAGGGCATAGCTTTGAGGTTCTTGTTAACATTTTCAAGTGATTTATGGTCAGTGGTGGAGTGGACTAAGCTACCACATATTCTGCATTTGATTGCTGATGTGGACTCAGTGGACGGAGAGGCTGACTTTGTCATACCTCTATTGGCCTGAATGGCCTTACCACGTCCTGAGGTGTTATGAGTGGAACTTCCACTATTTTCACAACAATTGTCAATTTGACAATCCTTAGGATGGTGGTCATTAAACCCACAGTAAGGGCAAGGTGCAAAAGGCTTTGCCTTTTGTTTCTGTTTCTGTTTAGAATCAGAAGGATAGTTTAAAGACTGAGCTTTAAGACTTGCCATGTTTGATGTGACTGAATGTGTTTTGTGATCAGAGGTCCTGTGATCATCCTTTTTGCAAACCATACAATAAAGGATTCTATAGCAATCGTCAGTGACATAATTGGTATAGTTACATAGTTCACATCTTTTAAGGGGTTTTGAGGGTTTGGGTTTGGTCTTTGAGGAAGTTGGTTTTTGTTCCTTCTTGGATTGAGAAGATTTTTCTGATGATGCAATCTTCTCACCAAGCTTCCTGACCATTTCAGCCAACTGATCAAATTTTGAGTCAGGGCTTTGAGTAGTTACTTCAGAAGGGACTGAAGTTGATGAGTCATCAGTGTTTACTGAGACTTCAAGGGTTGGTCTCTTCAGGATGGTTGTTCCCATTCCTGATCTCTCCTTTGGAGAATGTGGTGAGAAGACCATTGGTGGGAGGCCTAAGTTTGGTGCAGCACCCTGAAGGGTATTCAATGGAGGAAGTGGTGGGTATGATTCTGATTCAGACTCATTCACAGACTCAGTATTACTGAGTTGTTCAGTGAGTTCAAGCTTACTGAGTTGTTCAGTAAGTCCAAGCATATTTTTCAAAGCCTGACTTTCAGGAAGCAAGATCTTTCCAGTCTCAAAGTTGGGTAACTTACTGACTGGGTTGTCCCTGACAATTCGGTCATTAGACTTGGGAAGCATTTCTTGCTCAAAAGATATGCTAGCGGGAACAAAGGTTAATTCACTTTTACTCACATTGGGATCAACCATAAGAGGGTCAATTCCAATGGTTTTCTGAGAGCTTAATCCCACAGTGTCAAAGACCTTGGGGTTCTTTTTGGTCCAGCCTTGGATGACAGCTTTTTCTTTGTTAAGTTCAGTTTGTAGGGCTTGGTTTTGTTTCAAAATTTCAGTGTTCTGAATTTGTAAAGTTATTGTTTCTAATTTGGCTTGCTTTAGTACAAGCAATTCATCTCTACATTTATTCAATTCTGACATCTTGTTGTTATATTTTGAACACATGTTAAGCCTTTGTTCCTCAACAAATTTAAGATCTACACAAATATAATTCATGTAAGACTGCCAATCAGAATCATCATCCATAGAAAGTAAAGTGTTTACCTTCTTCATGGTGATGTTTACCCACTCTCCATTCCTTGCATGGCTTTTCCCAACAGCCACCTGATCACCTTCAGAGAGTGTCATCAGTGCACTCACTCTAATTTCCTCATCTGAGGATACCTCTTCTTCATCCCAATCATAGGCTTCAGCAACTAAAACCTTGTTCTTTTCCTGAACAGGCTTGGAAGTTTGAGCAGCCTGAGACATAGAGGGATTAGTTTCAAGAATTGCAAGTTTAGCCTTGGCTTTCCTATATTTTGCTTCAAAGTCTTTTTGACCATTGTTTTGAAATTGTTGGGTCGACTGAAACATTCTAGGTTGAAACTTGCTAGTTCCTGAGGAACTATTTCCTGAAAATTTGTAAGAGGGTTCTGAGGTGGTTTTAGAATAACAGTCCCTAGCAAAATGACCATTTTTACCACAATTAAAGCATTCAGTGGTTTCATTTGCTTTTCCTTTTGAAAAGTTGGACTGGTTTCTTTTGATGAAACATTTTGAACTAGCAAGGAGTGCCCTCTCTTGGAATTCCAAGTTTAGATCTTTTAGGTACTCATCACTAGTCCTTTCATCAATTTCATCTTCAGAATCCTCTTGAAAGTCCTGCACAACACCATTAGTATAAAAAGCAGTTGATATGGGTGTGGAGGTTAAGGCCTTTTTGGACTCAAGAGCTTTTGAGTCAGGATATCTTCTTGAGATCAAGTTGTCCTCATAGACAAATTTCCCATAGATTTCAGGGAGCTCAAGGGTCTGAATGTGATTAGCATTCCTCAGGCCTTGTGAGAAGTTTAGCCACTTCTCAGGGAGACTGTTGACAAAACCAACATTTGTCTCATGCTTAGATAATACTACACCATCATTTGATAGTTCGTTTATCAAAGTCTTGTATGTGGTATAAGTCTGAGAGACACTTTCAGAGTCTTTTGCCCTGAAAGTATTATACTCAAGTTTCAGGTCCATGACCCTATTTTCCTTGGTATCTGAAGGGCCCTCAAAGCTATTAACCAAGTCATCCCAAGTTTACTTGGCTGTTAAACAGTTGATGACTGATTCCATTATATCGTCAGGAAGATAAGATATAATGATGCTTTTAAGGCGCTGGTCTTGATTGACCACCCTCCTCTCATCAATGGTCCATTGTGCCTCAGGCTTGTTTAGCCCTGCAGCAGTCTTAGGGACAAATGGGCCATCCATGATACAGGTGATGTAGTAAGGTTCCATACCAGTTAAATAGCAAATTATACGTTTTTTCCATTTGCTAAACTTTTCAGCTTCTAGTCTGGGTGCAACAGCAGAATAGCTGCCACCCTTTTTATCGACCAGCTGGGGTACATTAATATCAGCCATAATATGATCTTGGTTTTAAAAACCTTGAGCACTCTTGGTTAGTTTTGAAAGATTTTATAAACCAGAGGCTCTGATACCACTTGTTGGTCCCTTCACACGCTTAGAGTTAACTAGAAAGTTAATCTATTCGTGTTTATGACTAATACAATGTTATGATTAATTCTAACAGATTAATGAAACGAAAAAGTAAAAAACACATAAGTATTTTTCAACGTTTAAATTCTTATTAGAAATGAATCAAAGAATCTATTACCCAAGTGTTTTGCGGAACAAACACTTGGGATTGAACAGACAAGGTATGGTGGTGTCTCCTATCTAAACTCAAGCTTTGCTTTGAGTGGTAACAATTCGACCCACTGAGCTATCTCAGGGATACGTTACTCTTTGTAGGAGAGAAGTTGCTTTGTAAAAGTCTAAGCTTTCAATGTACAAAACACACACACAACTTCTCTCCTTTTGAACCTATTTATACACAAGTATAAAAGAGTAAATGTGATTAAAAAACTACAACTTGTTGAAGCAAGTGTGTCTGACAATTACAACAGTAATTGTCATTTCCAAGAACCAATGGGAATGGACTATAAAGTCTTTAGGAGTGGTTGGTCTGACACTCCATGACTTTTAGCTGTCTTAGGGAAAGTTTCTTCCTGACAAGATAAGATTTGATCTTATCTTAAACTCTTCCCAAATCTTCCCGCCTTTCTTTCAGGCGTTGAGTTCTTCAGTCTTCAATCACTAAATGTTGTTGAGGAGACTGGGGTTCAGTGATTTCTTGTCCAACACTCACTGAACCATCATCTTCTTCTTTGGCTTAAGTCCTACTCAGGGAGTACCGCCTTCCTGAGAGTGAATCCTTCTTCTTGAATTCACCTTAAGCATCCTGAAGATGACTCACTGAGTGACTGTTCACTCAGTGACTTGAATTGTTCTCGGTTTAAGTTAACACTTAGTTAATTTGTGTCCAAATCTTGCTTTAAGTATTCTTGGGTACTGATGGACCCAACAATTATAGGTTATTTTAAGAAAGAAACCGGTTCAGATCGAAGCTACGACTCTATCGCAAGCAAATGGAAGAATCGGATTAGGCCACGGGTTGCAAATTTTGCTGCTATCATGGATAATATCAAGCTTAACCATGGTAGTGGTGAAAATGATGTTGATGATCATGAGAAAGCGTTGAGGGAATACCGTACGATTTACAAGCATGAGTTCAACTTGGTGGAATGTTGGAAAATCTTGAGGCATCACGATGCTTGAAAGTCAGAGGGGGATGCTATTCGAACGAATAGTAGGAAGAAAACAAAGGGCTCTACAACAACTTCGGGGTCAACACAGCAAGGAGGAAGCTATTTTCATGAAGTAGATGATGATGAAACTGAAGATGATACTAGATAATCACGACCAGAAGGTCATGAAGCAGCAAGGAGGAAATCATCGTCCTCCTCTCGTGAACCACCACAATCGTTTGTAGCTTCGATAAGCAAGAAATTCTGGGGATCGAAGCCATCAAAAGTGGGAAAAAAGAAGATCGATGGAGATGAATATAGGTCGATGAAAGAAAGAGAGTTGGCCATCAAAGAAAAAAAAATAGCACTTCAACAAGAATAGGTCGATCTGTTGAAAGAATCGACGAAGAACCAAGAGTTTATCTTATACTACACCAAAATCGACCCAACATTGCCCAAACATGAACAAAATCATCTTAGGCAGCTTAAGGCAGGAATCAAAGCAAAATACAATTTGTAGCTGATTAGTTTACGTTTTTTTAATTCCGTATTGTAATGTTTTTAATTTCGTATTGTAATGTTTTTATTATTAATGAATTTAAAGGTTTTTTTTTGTTTTTCTTTTTTATTTTTTATTATTTTTTTTAAATGTTTGATTAAAAAAAAAAAAAAAATCGGTGACAGAGTGTGGCAGGTCGGTCGCTTCTGGTCACCGGAGAGAGAAAGCTGACGTGGCAGCCGGTGACCCAGATCGCTTTGAGTCAAGAGTGTGTCCAACCTTGGTGTTTATTAGTAGGGTATCTTACCTTATAAGAAAGGAATTGAGGTATAAAAATAGTACAATTTAGTGACAAAAACACTTCAAATGAACTAGGCATTCTAATTATAACTTAAAACCTAGTTTAATTGGTGGTATGATATGATGAAGTCATGAAGCTACTACTTTTTCTGTCCCAAAATAAGTGTTCAGTTTAACTTTTCAGAGTTAAACTGGTTCAATTTTGACCTTCTTTTTTTTTTTTTTTTTTTTTTTTTTTTTTTTATTTTTTTATTTTATTGGTTATATAATACTTGATGAATAATTATACCATTGAAAAATTCACTTAAAACACAATCCATTTATATATTTTGTATAAAATATTATATAAAACCCATAAAAATAGTTAAGGTCAAAGTTGCACCATTCTGACTAAAAAAAGTCAAACTTTATACTTATTTTTAAGACGGAGGTAGTAGTATTTTGCGATGTAAAACAAGGTTTTCAAGATCGGGATCCTACTTAGGATCGATTTCGTCTTTGCAAGATCGAGATCATAAAATCGGATCGAGATCTTAAGATCCTAATTGAATGTCATTTTGTTTATAGTCTTTGTAATATTATACAAATTTATAAATTATTACTCTCTCCATCCCAAAATAAATGTCACATTTGACTTTTTGAGGTCTTTTTTGTTAAACTTTGACCTCAAATATTTTTATTTGCGTTATATAATACTTTATGAAAATTATACCAATGAAAATATTTACGGTCAAAGTAGAACAATAAAGACTCTAAAAAGTCAAACCTGACATTTATTTTGGGACGGAGGTAGTATATATTATAAACACCAAATTATATAAATGTTTTATAAATGTGTTGTCCTAAATTATTATTATGAAATGTTTAAGAAGATTAACATGTTATTTTTTAAATTCTACAAAACACAATCCATCTATTTGTAGTTTTTTAGTTTGTGGTTCGAAAAAAGTAAGATCGGATCGGATTAGATTTTAAGATCCTATGGTCAAGATCGGGATCCCGTAAGATCTTAAGCTTTCAAAGATCCTATGTAAGATCCGGATCGTTTTTGCTTTGCAGTATCGTAAAATCGTAAGATCCTAAGATTAGTATCGGGATCCTGACAACCATTTTGCGATGTAAAAGACAAACTAGCATTAATGGAAATATCTTAACAACTATATATAGAAAGAGCACTATGAGACTAAAATACTTTGTAACAAAACGGTAGGTAATTAATATATTTTCGGTAATTAATACTCACTCCGTCCTTAATTTATAGTTCTTTTTTCCATTTTGGTATGTCCCAAAATTATAGTCCATTTTCAAATATAGTTGTGAATAATGTAGCAAGTTTACAATATTGCACCTAATAATATTAAAAATTACAAACTTTATTTAAAGCTTTAATTAATTTCATAATGGGCAAAACTGACATTTTGTAAAAAAGTAAGAGAGAGAATGCAGTAATGATTATGTTTTTCTTAAACTGTGTGTTTTTTGTCGGGAGACAATTATTTTGGGACGGAGGGAGTATAGTGCATTAGTGTTACATGTTACTCGGGAACGTGTCCCCGCTAAAACTTTTGGTGAGGGCGGGAAAAAAACCCGAAAACAATTAAGAGTTACTAGTTTGGTTAAATTTTGCCAAATATCAAAACCACTTTCGGCGGGGACATGTCCCCGCTAAAAGATTGCGTTGAAAATTTAGTAAACAGTCAGCGAGATTGTATGCCAGCTCAGCGTCGTTTTTGTCGTTTAGCGACTTTCAGCGGGGACATGGGCGTCCCCGCCGAAAGTGTCATTGCCCGTCGGTAAAACGATGATTATGACTGCCACATTTAGTGAATATGATAGGTTGTCTCGCAAATGCGATCGTGTTTAGACGTGAAAATCAAAATCTAGAAGGTGATGGATTTGTCGTGTACGTATATGTACACTAATTGAAAAAGTGTGGCTAGCTTTGACAAGAACTAATCGTATATCACCAGCAACCAAATGTCATAGTTGTTGGGCTGACAGGGTTTTGATGTTTTAGATCATCAATATTTATAGCTTCATTAAGAGTAGATCATGAAGTTCATAATGATAATATATTAGCAAGGAACATGCTGAATACGACATGCAATGTGCCACTTTTAAGTTAAAATGGTCGCGATTGAGCTAATTCGTTGTTGGGTCGTATATGGATATTTGAAAACCGATTAGGACATGTTTAGATGATCGATTTTTTTGTGTCTTGGTCGACATGCAAATGACCAATGTAAGGTAGCTAATGTTACGCCTGAAAGTGGTGATAGGGATACGTGGGTACGTTGGACAGTGGACACTATGATCGCACTGGGTGATCGATCCATTTGTTTGTTGATGTTGGGAAAATTGTGATAAAGTCCATGAACTTGTAAAAAAAATATTGACGTGACGATTTAAATCATTTCAAGTGGTGGCAGACCCGGGATATAAATTCTTACATATTTTGCTACTCACACATGTTTAAAAATTGACGGCACATATTTTGCTACTCACACAATTCTGACATGCATAAAAACTGACAGTTTAAATGAAATTTATTAATAAGGGATAATTATTAAAATACCCCGGTTGCCCAAGTGCTAAGATTATCCGCCCCGATCTTACGAAATTCTCCCCTTAGACCAGGGCAACTCGTATAATACAGCGGCTTGCATGAAATGGTGACACGTGTCACGTATTGTATTTTGGGCAACTTTTATTTGTTGGGCAACCGTATACTTTACAGATGGTTTTTTGGTCATTTCACAAATTTTACACTATTCACTGGTTTCACTACTGTTCATACCGTATTCGAATTTTTTTTTTAAAAAACAAACAGTGTCTCCTCTATACACTTCTTCCCTCCATCTCGTTTCACAGTCACGGTCAAAAAAAATAAACTCGGTTTATGTTCGCGCTTGTTTATCCTGTTACACTATTATTTCAATCTCCAATCTACTACCATTGTTTTCCCTGATTGTCATCTGAAAACAGATTAACTGTTCATTGAACAGTGTTCCAATAAAATCATTTAACACCATCGATTGTTTGTTTGATTAGGAAAAATGTGGTATAATATGGTATGTAAAGCGTATTACGAATCTTTATTACATTTGTTTTGTATCGTTATTGATTTTTGTTTATCTGGTATAATATAGTGTTGTTTGTTTGTTTATGCTTTTATGTGGATTATGATTTGATTTTTGTTTTGGGTTGTATTTGATAAGCCACGATTTTGGGTTGTATCTGATACGCCATGCCTGAATGAAATAAGGTCATAAGCAAAACACCCTCTTCTTATGGTCCAATACTAAGTGGTTGTAGTTAAGCTGTAATCATCTGAACTGTTTATGATGGTGTTTACGCCGGCTGTATACATGTCTTCAAACTTAATTTGTTATGAATTGTATGTTCTGAGTTAACATATTTTTTCCTTTTAGGACTATGAAGCTAAACTAATCATTAGTAGCAAACTCAACTACTTTTGGTTGATAAATCAGAAATTAGACGCAAAACGACGGAACTTGTTTAGGAGTACCTGCTTTGGAAAATGGTTGGATCTGTTTATACTTTGAACATGAAACACACCTCATTGACTATATGGTACGGAAACAAAGAAGAGTGGACGACTCTCATTATGATATGCCCTTTATCTATTACCTAGATGGACATACTCTGCATTTTGGTCGTCCTGAGTTTTGTCTAATGACGGGGTTGCGGTTTGGAAGTGTGAGCTTTGAGTTATACACTTCTGGTGCTCTCAAATTTCGTGATAGGGTGTTTCCTGACAAGCGAGGTTTGATTGTAACCAACTTAGACCTTATTGGTGTCATCGAGGATGAAGAGCAGTTTCGCAAGCTATGTGATGAAGACGCAATACGGATATCTCTTTTGTTAGTCTTAGAGGTGATCTTTATGGGTCGTTTATTGACTTGCCAAGTTGATGACACATTGATGAGGTTGGTTGAAAACCTAGAAGCTTGGAATGCATTTCCGTGGGGTGAATATATTTGGACCCATTTATATGACCAACTTCATAACGTAATGGATAAGCAGACGGATAACCACCTTTTAGTATTGAATAAAAACCCAAAATATGTTCCGACCTATACTTTGTCTGGATTTGTATTTGCTTTCCAGGTTTGAATTTCTTTTTATTATTAATATATTTTTCAGCCGAACATTTTGATGGACTGATTGATATGTTTGTGTTTTACAATTTGTTTAGATTTGGATACTCGAGTCTTTTGAAAGATCTGAACGTTGGTGGAGTAAAGACCCTAATGTGATTCCAAGAGCTATTGCATGGTCTATGAAGTCACCATTCAAAAGAAGCGACCGTTCCTTCCTTTTTTCAAAGGTCACTCTTTTTTTCTATTTGTTTTTACGTAAAATAAATTGTTGAATCCCTGTTGAGCAATGATCTTTTTTTTTCTTGAATTGAAACAAAATTAATCACTACGCCGAATATAATGAATAATCTTAAGGAGAACAATGAACACACAAAGGTAGGAACCTGTTCTTTTTGTACTCTCCCTTCTGCTTCTTTCTAAGTTGCACAACCAAATCATGTATGGCATCCTGTCTCTCTTCAGAAGTATACATTTCTCTTTCCTCCTCCTGAGTTTGCATTGTCTTTTTCTTTCCAACTTGTAGGATCGAGGCCTTGATTGATCTTTGAGCCAATAAAAATCTCTGTATGACAAACTTATATTTATGCGGAAACTAAATATAAGAATGTGAAGAAGACAATGACTAATGAACTATGATCCTCTATGGATCTTTTATTAACTTTTGTACTCGATTACCAAAATATTGTTGTGCTCTCAGCCGTATGTTTCTTTTATAGGCAAGAAACCCTAATACGACTTCTAAGAAAACGTGTGTAGACATAAACACAAATCTCTTCCTAGAATAACTCTAACTAACATACTAAAAATAAGCAACGACCAGCAGCAATAAACACTGCCAGCAGGAACATATCAAAGCTACCAGCAGGATTGCACTTGACCAGCAGCAACAGTAAGTAACCAGCAGCAACATCTTTAAAGCTAACATTTCCAGCAGCAACCTCTATATAACAGCAGCAACAGGAAATCATCTCCAATTAAGCTGCTTACCGTGTAATTCTCTTGATCTTGACTGCTACTATGACAATGTGTACATCAAATCACTTAAGTTTCATACTATTCTCATCACTTCCAGGTGTGTTAACTCCTGTGAGAGGTGAATCATTGGAAATTAATGGATTTGATGTCTCTTTACCAATATCCATCACTACTGGAGTAGCCAATGTTTTTGTGTGTAAGACCATGGTACATTGATAACCATATGATTTTTAGTAAATCATCAACTATAAACGGATTTGACTTGTCTTTACCTGTAGCCGTTTGCTCAGGACTAGCCAATTCTTGGTTACAGCAGAACCTTGGTGAATTGAGTACCAAATATGGTTTTCCAACTGCCTTTACCACAAGCCATATACATGTGGGCTAGCCAATTCTTAGGAAACCCAAAAGGGTAAAATCCATGGTGAATTGAACACCATTTCAACTCTCAGTTGTTAAACATGGGTGAGTTGAAGTACCCTAATAGTTTTGAGCAAACTATCACAGCTATAAATGGATTTGACTTGTCTTTACCTGTAGCCGTTTGCTCAGGACTAGTCAATTCTTGGTTACAGCAGAACCTTGGTGAATTGAGTACCAAATATGGTTTTCCAACTGCCTTTACCACAAGCCATATACATGTGGGCTAGCCAATTCTTAGGAAACCCAAAAGGGTAAAATCCATGGTGAATTGAACACCATTTCAACTCTCAGTTGTTAAACATGGGTGAGTTGAAGTACCCTAATAGTTTTGAGCAAACTATCACAGCTATAAACGGATTTGAGGATCACACCAGAGCCGTACCCTCATGGTGAGCCAACTTTTCCTTGTCTGCTAGACATGGTAAGTTGAATACCATTTGTTGTGTGGTTCAAGAACCAACACTGTACCTGCAAGTGGTGCCCTCAAAACAAACAAGTTAGCACAAAAAACTAAATAAGCATCCCCTTAGGCTTATACCAAAATCAAACAGATGAACCTTTGGTAGTGGCAATTTGATTTTTGATAAATCTAACCAATTGTTCAGCTGTGGTCATATCATTCCCAACAGCCATTTTGCTGACCTTCAACTTACTTTTAAGCATTCTTTCCATCAGCTCTACAGACAAAGGATACTGAACATCCGCAAACATACATAACACCTTATTAGAGATGGTTTCAAGGACATGAACATTAGAAGGAGAATACAACCTCCAACTATGAACTCTCCAAGACTGTTGATTAGACCAAACATTACAAGAAGATCCTCCCACTTGAGAATCCATTAAAACTTTCAAATCACCCCAAAGGTGAAGACCAAACCCAGAAGCCTTATTAGATTCATAATACTGTTCCACCATTTGATACAAGTTAATCAAATCTTGTTTGGTCACCAAATGCAGAATCTCCTGAAGAAAGATGAACTGTTTGGTTTTGCCATCCAGTGTGAACAACATATTGACTTCCCCTCCAGGTATAGTCATAACTTTCCAATGAGCAATAGGACCACACAAAAGAGAAGAATCATCTTCAGATTCACTCTCTGAAGCCACCTGAATAAACTCCTCATCATCCATTTCTGCAATAGATTCAGCAGAATGCTTCTTAGCATGACTCTTCTTTCTGGTGCTGGGAGTAGAAGAGGATGACTGAAACTGAGCAGTTTTAGCAGTTTCAGGAGCAGTGGAAGGTTGGTGATCAGCAGGAATAGAAAACTTTTTTGGTGAGAGTGAGGAAGTATCAAGGACAGAGACATCAGTAGAAAGGTCAGCAGAATCAGTGAGTTTAATTCTCTTGGAAGAAGGTTCCATGATCCTGTCATAGTACATTTGTAGGTCTTCATCTGACATCTTCTTCACCTGAGCCATAGTCCACCCAGAAGAACAAAATTGAATACTCTGATTCTTGACAACTTGTCTCATATGATTTCTCATCTGTGCATATGTAAGAGGTTTATTCCTTTTATCCTTGGCTTTGAGTTCTGCAAGAGCCCTTGTCCTTTGCTTTGTCAATGCAACCATTTTGGCAGGAAAATCATCATCTGAGTTATCAATGCCCAAAATATCCTTGGCCAGGTTAGGATTGGCAGCCACTTGAGAAGAAAGATGCATCCACTCTGCTGCAGAATAATGTAAAGAAGCAGCATCCAACTCTTTTTGTCTTTCTGGAGGCAAAGTGGTTGTAAAAGGTCTATCAGTCCTTGCTAAATCTGCAGCAAGATCTGCATGAAACTGCTTAGCCATAGCTTCCCCCATCATGTAATTTTCATAGTTTTTAACCAACCTTTCTTGCTCAGCCCTTTCTTTATCAGAGACCAAACCCCCAAGTTCATCAAGCATTGCAGGAGTAGGATCAGAAACAGCAGGAATGGGAGTGTCACTTGCAGGCGCAATGGTAACATTACCAGTAGCAATGGAGGAGCTACCAACTGGATCACTATGAGGCTTAGGATCAGCTTTATCAATTCCAGCATGAACATCAGCTGGATCAATGACAGCAGGAATAGATTGACCATTAGGGGGATTGACAGTACTACCAGAAGCAATGATAGAACTATCAGCAGCAACACCAGTAGAAAGATGACCAGCAGAAAGGTCTTGAGTACCAGAAGAAGTAGCAGCATCAACATGAAGAGAAGAATCAGCAGTAAGAGCTGCACTCCTAGATACACCATCCACATCAGACTTCTTCACTAGTCTCCTTTTGTACCTGCTCCTTGTACTAATGACTGGAGACTTGGTGGAAAGTTCCAAAGTTGCTTCGGCCAACAATTTAAGAGGGTCCAAATTCAAAGTAGCCTCACCCTCTTCTGAGTCAGAAAGCACAGCTTTTCTTTTCTTGCTCTTTAACTGATCTTCCAAATGTGCAACTCTATCAACCAACTTATGGATTGTATCATGAAAAGTCTCTTTTGTTTCCTTCAGTTCCTTTTCCAAAGCATTCACCTTGTCTCCAAGCTCCTTTTCGGTGTCATGTAACGCAGACTCCAAATCTGCAATTTTCTGCTTATACCTGTCAAGTACATCAGACACAGAGGTGAGAGCATCAAGATTCTCAGCTCCACCAGCAGCAGTACCTGTGGTGTTATGAGCTTCATTGGATCTGGTTGGAGACACATGAGAATCTCCACCAATATTGGTTTCAAACTCAAAAGGCTGCCTAGATGGACTAGGAGATGATAGCCTAGATGAGGAAGGAATATCAACAGAAGGCATAACTGAGGGTGTTGGTTGGTCAACATGAGGCCCTACTGGTGTGGTCTGGACTATAGGCTCAACTAGGTCAATAGGTTGCGGTGAGGGAGCCCTGGGAGATGGTGGTAACTGGGCTTCAGAAGCATTGGATGCACTTGCACCAGCAGCATCTGATGCCCCAGTACCAGCAGGAATGGGTGGATTAGCATCAGCAGCATTGACTACTGCATCACCAGCTGCATCAGCTGCACCACCAGCTGCATTAGCTGCTCCAGCAGGTTCAGCCCCACCAGGCAACATAGCTGGTAAAAGAGGCATATGGTCTCCCACAAATCTAGTCTTCATAGTTGCAAACAATTTAGCAGTCAACTTACCCATGATCCTAGGTAAGGGGTCAGTGGTCTGAACACCTAGAATGATTTGTAAGAATCGAGGGTACATGAGGAATTTGGTTTTAACATTATCTATATTCCTTATCATTCCCTCAAATATGTATTTAGACCAATTGAATACCCTCCCATCAGACAAACAAATAAGGGCAGAGGCAATGGGACTAGCAAATTGATCCCACCCACCAGACTTGACACTAAGGCATTGCAACAAAGTGTGAATAAGAAACCTCCATTGAGGTGAAAACTTATTCTTTAAAAATGTAAAGTTACCAGCAATTGGATACCCTATTGCTTCCATCCCATCTAAAATCTGCTGCTCAGTTAAGTTATACAGCCCATTCTCATCATTTAGCTGAAGATGAACTCGAATAGACTCCTCAGTGATAAGGTGTTCTTGCCCATCAACCGTTGCAACTATCTCCTGAGGTCTTCCCATAATCGTTCGAACAACAGCAGTATCCCAAAATTGGCGCACCAGTGAGTCATATACCACTATTGGGCAATGAGTAATAGCAAACCTAAGAGAGGAACCTCTTAAGAAGGCAAGAATCTCATCATATCCTTCACTTCGATCAGAAGATGCAAGAAATCCAACTTTGTTGTGATCTTCTTTGTATTCAAGGGCTGCCATAGTGTTGAATCAGGGAATGAGATGTGCAAATAAGAAGGAATGAGATGCGCAATTGATTTGAGAGACTGAGGTTATTTGGGGAGAGGAATTTCCTTTTATATTTAGCTCGTGAATACGGTTTCCAAATTTAGCAGGTTTTAATTGTAAATTTCTCGCGTAAACTTTGACCAATTTGAATTTAATTTAATCCCAAAATTAAGGCAGAATTGCATATATATCCCTCCGAAAGTGAATAATTGCATATATATCCTTTGTACAAGTTTTTGATGCACATAGTACAATTGTTTTTATGCATGCTTTGGATATATATGCAATTATGCATTTTCGGAAGGATATATATGCAAAAACCCCCAAAATTAATCCCCCAAATTCTGAAACGTCCGCAGCAATGAAGTCAACCAGAGTACCTTTGACCAAAAAACACTACCAGCAGCAACGTTAAGTCAACCGGCAGCAATGAGATGGTCAATCAGCAGCAATGAATGATGTTTGACTAACGTCAAATCCCCAAGTAACTCCAAACCAACCCAACATTTAATTCCATTAACCTCCCCTTAAGGCTATATAATCCCTTGAAAAATCAATCACAAAGATATCACATTCATCAAACCCGAACTCACAATAAACCACACATAATGAGTTCATCAAAACCAGAATTTGTGGATATTTATTCTGATTCATCATCAGATACATCTTTGGGATCATCTGGATGGAAAAAATATTTTCCACCCAAATATTCTACTGGCAGCAGCACCAGCAACAAGGGCAAGGCAAAGAAAGAAGAAGATTCCTCTGAAGATCAGCCTATATCCTCCCCATCTGATGATGAAGACTCAAGCTCTGATTATGTGCCGTCATTGTGGCCAAAGCACATGACCTGTTATGAAGGTGGTTGGGAAATCAAACCACCAAACCATCCTATTTCAGCTGAGCTAACTCGAGAGATGGAGAAAGCTGTGGCTGCCTTCTACCAAACCCCCGTGTCAAAGAAGAGTCATCCACTCCCTAGGCCCAGTCAACCACTTCCTAGGCCAAGTCAGCCACTTCCTAGGCCAAGTCACCCAATACCAGTCCGAAGACCAGGTCAACCAATTCCAGTGGTGATTGGACTTGCAGCTCCAAAATTATATGTTGATATTAGTGGCATGGGAGTGTGAAAGGTTATCCCTGATTACCAAGGCAAGGGCAAAGGGAAGCTTGAATAGGTGGTAGGGTTGGTGAGAAGGTGTTTCATGTGTGAGCCTGATGTCTCAGTGTGTTGTTTTTGTCTGTAATGAACTGATGTTTGGAAGATGTGCACTGATGATGAATGATGAATTTTGTAACCCCCTTTATCGATGATAAATAAAATATTTTCTTTTAATGTATCTCATGCGATTGAAAACTTAATATATATGCTTGAAAAACAACCTCAAAAAGGTTAGAAGACACAATACAAGGAATAAACAAGAAATAGATTACAAATACAACAACCATAAGAAAAATAAAAAAACTACACAAAGTTACCCAAGTCATTACTGACTAGTGCCTGCCAAGGAAACCATGTAGAATAAGGTATTCCACCCGTATACATTTGGTCATAATATGAAGGCCTATAGTCATGGTGCAAAGATCTGTTAATATGGTTAGCAGCATTCCTTTTCCAACCAGTAGAATTGGTTCTACCAGCTGGAACAGGCTTACCAGCAGGAACAGCTGCCGGTCTACAAGGCCTACCAGCAGCAACAGATGCTGGTCTTTTGGTTGATTTAAACACATAAGGTGGAATCCTATCAGCATTTCTCCATACTGGTCTAGTCTGTTGATGCATGTTACAAATACCCATTCTGGTCTCATAGAAATCAGAGTCTTAAATGAGGTGAGAATGACTACCACATACAAAACAAGATTTCTTCACAACACATTTATTCTTCACATGACTTCTTTTATTACAAATAGAATTATTAGATCCAATATCAGAAGCCAAGTTATTTTTATCAGTACCTCAAGAGTTGCTTTCAAATGAAGTAGATTTGACAATGGGGTTAACACAACCAAGAGTATCTGACAATAATCACAATCAATAGTTGTATTTAGTATCTAATGAACATCAAGCAGCACTATCTTCAAAAGTCAACATTAGGCGCACAAAGTTAATTGTGAGATCTAATTGTCGTTCAAACAGTTGTAAGGTTACATATTTTATTTGTCCCCGTTTATTTGTAGGAGTCGAATACACGTTTAGATCTCAGGCCGAATACACCTGAGTACGAGTCTTCATGGTGGATACAGAGCCAAGAATTCTTCCAAAACTACGTTCCCAGGGCTGCAGCCACATCCAATTACACCCTCGTCGATGCTTATCTTAACAGTTTGGCAAAGGCACGCAAACGGGTGACTGAGTCGTTGAAAGTAAATTCCACTCAATGTAGGGCTGGTAATAGTTCAACAACCAAGAGGCTTAAGGACCGTGTCGTTGCTGAGCTTAATGGCCAAGTATTGAAACTTGAGATTATTATTGAGGTTGCGTTTTATTCAGCTTACTATGTCGATAGTATGCACTCTATATATACGGGTTTATAATACATGTTATAATATTACAGGTTCTTGCTCGTGAGAGACCTGGCGGACTGCAGGTACATTTCTAAAAAAATATGAGTACCTACTTTGACATCCACCCTGTACTTTTTTACAAAAAATATAATGATTTGACAGGAGAAACTGGATATTGAGTCACATTTTCCTAACACGAGTTCTGAATTTTGCCATTCACTTAACAAATTTTACCTGAAATTGATTTCCTTGCCTGATTCTGACGAAGAACTTGCTCAGGTAGAATACGTTATTCCAAATTATCCGTATACCCGATTTATAGCGTAATATTATTTGTGCGGCATATGTAATCCACAATATCCTGTTTCAGGAGTATCTTATTCAAGAGGAATTGAGATTGGCGTTGGCAGAGGAAGAGAGGTTGCAGTTAGAAGAAGAGAAGATGATGGCAGAAGATAATATGAGAAGACAGGAAGCGGCTAAGAGGTTGCGCTTGGAAGAAGAAAACATGTTGAAGATGGAGGAGGAGAAGAAGAAACACAGAATATCGTTTCTGAATTCGAAACACTATCAAAGATATTTGGCTCGGTTACCACCGAGCAAGAGGCAAAATTATTTGGAACCTGATTCGGAATCAGAAATTGCGGAAAAGGTTATAGTTAGAATTAAAAAACACGGCCCTGACGTTAATAACCCACATATCGCTGAATTGCTGACAAGAGTTCAACCTTGGGTTGAGGTATTGCCATGAACTAAAGTTGGTTTACATTTTCTTTTGTTACCTCTTTTACATTATATCTTATAAATTTGTCCACGTTTGTAGGATCTATCTTGATGGTTCCATAGTGTGGAAAATGTTTGGCTCACCGATGATATTGAAGTATTTCTTGGTCAACCGGGGTACACTCACCAGTGTAAATTTCCATGGTCTGAAGACTACACCGTTGATAGAAATTTCTGGCTACGCTTAGTTTGCTTAGACCCTGGTAGAAAAGGTTGGCTAACTGAGCAGGTGAGCGTACATGCATACTCTAATTCATAAATAAGGTTGCCTCTCACCCTTTCTTAAAACACTTTTTTGCAGCACATAGACTTGTGGGTTGACTACATGTGGCATGTAAGACCTAATAATGCAAACTGGGCGATGGTTAGCTGTTACTTTTTTCAGCTTCTTCTTCAAAACGGCACACCATCTTTTTATGCAGATGGCCAGAGGTATCCCTGTCCATGGAGCGATGTGGATCAGGTACTACGTTTATGTGTGTGCGGTTAAAGTTACATGATGACTCAAGTTATTGTATATGACCATTTTTTACTAAAAGTCTGGTCTTTTGGCCGTTTAAAGCTAGTATACGTATTTATGGATATGTCGCTTACTATAAGGATTCATCAGAATCCTTGTATATTGTAGGTTTTTATTCCGATCAACCAAACGGACAAACACTGGTGTCTTGCCCATTTTCATATACGCTCAGGAGTGGTGACATTCTATGATAGCGGCGACACATATGACTACGACACCGGTGACTGGTATATCCGTGTTAGGAAGTGCTTACAGGTACGTGTTGCTAAAATTTTGATTAATACCATATTTTTGTGCTTGTGGTTGTGATTCTTGTCCCACTCTAACATCAGCATCATCCAATGTTTTGGTGTTGATGAGTTGGTATACTTCAGTTGTAGTATTGCATGTGCCAGACTGTTAGCATCATCCAATATGTCAGCGGTAGAATCAAGTTGATTCTCATCAGCAGAATCAACATGATTCTCAGCAGTAGAATCAGTCTTAGCAACTTTTGCAACATCTTCAACAGCAGAACCATCTTGAGCTTGAGCAGCATCATCACCCTAGCCTTTAATAGTTTCCTGCATCACTTCAGAAGCCTTGACTAGCTCCTCAGCATCCAAAGTTTTTAGTTTTTCTACTAGCTGCTCCCTCGTTCACCTTTTCAGGCACAACCTCATTACCTATCCATATCCAACTCATCTGCGTTGTCTCCACTATCCATATACAAGTCAACGTCAGCACTCTCCACATTAAACCATCCTACCCCAAACATTATTCAATTTTTGCTGACCCTCCAAATGGTTTACCCATTAACTTAAATCATTTAACTGTACGTTGTTTCTATATACAATTAGCGAATATTAATTTTTTTGAATACCATATCTAGGTCACATACAAGTATCTCAAAGTAAAAACAACATATGTCTATTTGGGAAATGTTTCAACCTAGTTGCCCAATTTTAAAATACAATTAGCGACTAGTATAATTTTTTTGAATACCATATTTAGGTCACATACAACTACCTCAAAGTAAACTTCCATGTGTCTAGTTGGGCAATGTTTCAACCCAATTGGCCAATTTTTTAAAAAAGTTGCAAATTAGTACTTGTAGTGGAAGGGAGCAGTATATGACACCTCTCTGTCCATAATCATTACATCTCTCTAATCCGCATTATTAATATTTGGTTTACTTTACTTTTTTCTATTCTCCATTTATAACATTTGGCTTAGTTTGGCTAGCTTTGACAACAAGTTGCCCAAATTGAATTGGGTTGCGTTGTAAATTAGTGGACATGAAGGCATCAGTTTATAACAGTCTCTGGCCACAATCATTACATTTCTCTAATCCGCCCTAATAATATTTGGCTTACTTTTCATTTGTCTAATCCGCATTAATAGCATTTGGCTTATTTTGCCCATCTTTGATGAAAAGTTGCCCAATTTGAAATTTGGTTGTGTTGAAAACAAGTGGACAGGAAGGGAGCAGTTTATGACGCTCTCTTGCCACAATCATTACATTTCTCTTATCCGCCCTAATTATATTTGGCTTACTTTTCATTTGTCTAATCCGCATTAATAACATTTGGCTTATTTTGCCCATCTTTGATAAAAGTTGCCCAATTTTAATTTTGGTTGCGTTGAAAATTAGTGGACAGGAAGGGAGCAGTTTATGACGCTCTCTGGCCACAATCATTACATTTCTCTTATCCGCCCTAATTATATTTGGCTTACTTTTCATTTGTCTAATCCGCATTAATAACATTTGGCTTATTTTGCCCATCTTTGATAAAAGTTGCCCAATTTTAATTTTGGTTGCGTTGAAAATTAATGGACAGGAAGGGAGCAGTTTATGACGCTCTCTGGCCACAATCATTACATTTCTCTTATCCGCCCTAATTATATTTGGCTTACTTTTCATTTGTCTAATCCACATTAATAACATTTGGCTTATTTTGCCCATCTTTAATAAAAGTTGCCCAATTTTAATTTTGGTTGCGTTGAAAATTAGTGGACAGGAAGGAACCACTGTATGATACTGTCCACAATCATTTAATAGCAGCAGAATTCCAGTTTAACAATATCGGGCTTATATATTAAACAATATCTTGACATGACCCAACTATTCACCAATTGACAAACCTAATTTATTACCGTTGACTAAATTCAAATGTAAGGGTCACCCCACTTTTAAATATTAAACGATCCATCTAATAGTGCAATTTCATAACATATTTAGAACCCTACTCACCTTTACACACAACCATTCACTTCAAATATCAATGGATCAACAAAACCTTTTGAAGGATCTGCTGACTAGTTTGGTTAAAACTAATATTGAGCGTGACTTTAAGCTCATAAAGTCACTTCTGCTGGAGGTGGTAGAGCTCGTACGCCGTTGCAAGGAAAGGGGTGACCAAATCAAACAGCTCCAAACTGTCGTTGGGTTCGGTCTCGCAACTAAGTGTTTAGATTTGCTACTTCAAATTCAAGATGAGGACCTTGAGAAGAATAGGACACTGATGAGACTCATCAGTGCAACTCAAATCAAAGTTCTCAATACAATCTCATTTCTTGCACAGCTGCGCAATAACTATTGAACCTCCATCCCTGGCCTGCTATGTGCTTGCTCTTTATTCCTGTCACGCTATAGTCTCTTGTGCTTTGTGTTTTGTGTTTTGTGTTTTGTGTTTCGTGTTTATCATCTATGTACCTCTAGTGTTGGGTGTACTAGTTTTTCATCTTGTAATGAAATTAAACAAGTTTATGTAATAATCAGTTTGTTAGCTAATCAAATGTTACAACACTGCATATGAAGTAAGGAACACTAAACCTTTAATAGCTTAACAAATAATCTGATCTAACTATCACCAAAAAAATAAACAATTCAACTGTTTATGGACAAACCTTGCCGGTAAATGGATCACATTTAATAACATTATTTACAAAGTGTACCTTAAGATCTCCCGTCTATGTATACTTACATTTATCCTATTATACAGGCTCGACTTCCACGGGTTCTAGAACGTGCCAAAGTTTTCGATAAGAATGGAATGCGTCCGAGCGAATATAACATTACGTTTAGGCTTGCAGAGAAAGTTCCAAAGCAAGGGGGTATCTTTGGTGATTGTGGTGTGTGGGTGTGTATATTTCTATATTGTTTGTCACATGGTCTATCGTTGGATGTTGATGACCCCGTTGACGTTGCCTTAGCGTATCGTGAAAAGATGGTTCGGTTTTATTACAAGCATAGATATTACCCTATGTTCAATTAGTTTGTTTATTTTTGTTCATCTTATGTGTCCTTGTTGTATTCTAAACCTTTAGTTATCAATATAATTTACTCTACAAAAAATAGTGCTATTCTTCACACTTATTTTGCCACGGTATGGTCAACTGTGGACTTTTTTTTTTATATGGATAATAATTTCGCTAAATTTATAAGTGTCACAAATATTTAAAAAATAAACCACATATATAAGTGTGTAAAATTATAATAAAGCTACACTAATATGTGTAGCAAATGTTTCCACACTTTTTATTATAAACATTTTTTGCATTTTTGCCACTCTTTTAGGTGTGGACATTCAAAAAATATTTCCACACTTTTAAACATATAAATTTGGATAATATCTCTACACTTATATGTGTAAAAATATTTTGTCACATTCATTATTACCACACGTGAGAAAGTGTGGACTCAATAATTGTACACCTTTTTTAACGTGACCATTTGGCCTTGAAAATCTGGAGAATTCAACTAGTTTTTTGTAGTGAATTAGCTTGTCAAATTAGTTTACAACATTATATGACCGTAAACTTTGGCAAGTTAACCAACAGGGGTACATATAATTTTGCGTTAATACAACGATACAAAAACACTAAAACAAGACTTCAATTTACTAATACGTACAACCCTTAATACCTCTATAATATATTTTACTTTAAATTATTACAAACTAATTCACTCTTTGTCACTTGTTCCTATTCAACCAAATGGCTAGCATCTCTTATATATATATATGTTCGACTGACTTACCACTTAATTAAGTCCCACTTACATTATTACTTGTTAAATCATCATGGACCCACATCAAACTCCTCCAAAGAAAGTCCCTGCGAACCCCCATGCAGATTCGGCTGACATCAAACAAAGGTATGCATGATTTTACTGTGTAATGAAATAGTATGCTTAGTTGCTAACTTTATTTGATTTTGAAGAAATTTCCGTCTGTTGTGTACAGGTCACACGTCATCACTACTACACATATAGTCTTTGAGATTCACTATGATGGTGTTTTCTTAGAATATCCAGCTTTAAAGTATCAATATGGCAAAACAATGACATTAAAGGTATGCAAGTCGAACAGGATGAACTTGGATCAGTTGCTTGACTTGTTAACCTTGCAACTAGAGCAAGAAATTCGATTTTTGTATTTTTGTTGTCCAAGACATTCTCTAGCAGAAGGCTTGCATTTGATTGAAGCTGAATGTCATATGCGAAAGATGTATGACACGGCTGATTGTTATGGTTTACTCCATTTGTATGTTGTCCATACACCACAAAACCTAGCAGGTTTCTATTATAAAAATCTTACTTATGATTTTTATGATGAGGAAATTTTGTTAAAGTTTAAAAAACATGAACAAGCAATGGTAGTTGCTACATCTAAATCGGCTGCTGCTCCCGGAGGCATGGGAGGAGGAAGAAGGTCGTTCACCTCCTCTAAGAACACCTCCTTCAGAACCGAGAATCAAAGGAACTAATTTTAAATATAGAAATCTTTTTAAAGACTTTTTGCATAGTGACTCTATCGATGATGGGCTTTATTTTTTTGAAGAAGATTACATGCCAGGTGTTGTTGGCCTCGATGTTCCTGCCATTGACGTTGGGTGGTCTTGCTCGCCGCCTTATGAGTGGTAAAATGTTGTACTCAGTTACAATGGTTCAAAACTACCAAGTCTTTCTAATGACTGTTTTGCAGACGAGGTTGTGCTGGATGTGGGTGGGTCAGCAGTTCATGAACAAGGTGGGACTAGTGTGCATCCTACGACCGGTCGACGTGTTCCGAAAAATAAATACTCAAGGAAGTTCAGGTTTGGATCACGAACTTTGATGCGTGGTTTTGCGACCTTACAACAGGTTTTACCTCTCGAGGGATCTCGAGAAGCTTGCAATCCCCACCAGGCAGTGTACCTGACCGATGTAGTATAGTGAAGTGGCAAGTACTGGGGGATTGATCGTTCAACTCAAAGAATAATGTTCGTTAGGATTGAAATTTATCTACTAGGTCTAGAGGTGAGGGATGATTCTTTTTGTATTTTTATATTTTATGGAAAGCAAGTAAAAATCTCAGGTTTTGGAAGGAGAGGCGGAATTAGTTGCTAATCAACTAACCCAAAAACTACTAATTAAACTAATGTGCAGGAAAGTAAACTAGGGTTCTACAAGGGAAGTGAAGCATGTCTACCTATGATATGTTACTCCTTGCTAGCTATCCAATTCTACCTATTGAATTGTCACACCTTGTTTTAATTGACGGGTTGTATTCCTTAATACCAATCGTGGGGGTGTGTACGATCTTCCCTAACTCTATAAGCTCCTACTTCACTCCTATGTCGAGCCGGCTAAGAAGCTCCTAACATGGGATCACTAGAATTCGCTTATGCATTAAATACAACCAATTAACCTTAGTACACCTTGGTTCATGTTTCTTAAGACGTTCAAGCAAGTTACCGTATAGGAGGTTAGCCAGTTTTCTTAAGCCTAACATCGATATCATCCAATCATACAAGAGACAATAGGAAACAAGAATTATAAGCTAAACCAATTAGATCTATTGAAGTTGTCACGCCCTAATTGATGGAGATGGACACACACATCAACAAGAAATCAATAAGATCTAATTAGTTATACACAAGTTTCACACAATCATAGGTAAACACTAGGTGATTTAGTAAAACATAATCAATGAAGAACAAGCAACAATAATAATGGAAGACATAATTAAGATAGAATCAACACACCATTACAAGATGTTTATGGAGTGATTAAGACCTTCTAAGTTGCTGGAAAAACACCTACCTAAACCCTAGAATCGGACTTAGGGTTTAGGGCTTACAAAAAGTGAAGTTATGATGTTGTATTTATAGGCAATATTTCTGTCGGCAAGGCTTGACGGCGTCAGCTCGTACAAGTGACGGCGTCAACTTCCCATTTTCACCAAATTGTAGATCTTTTCGTCCTCTTCGCGTGGCCTTTTGAATCACCCAAATCCGAGTTCGTATGAAGATTTTATGGCCAAAACAGTGACAGCTACTCCGCGCGTAAGTTGTGATTGTCTTGATCAGCATGTGACGGTTTTACTAGGGTTTCTTCTTGTGCAAGTTGTCATTCTGACGTCGTCACTCAATGGCTTCTGACGTCGTCAGGTTGAGTCCTGACGCCGTCACTTCGCCGCGGTTAGGGTTTCTTGATGGCCTTCTTGACGCCGTCCCCCTTTAATCTTCCAAAATCCTCTCTGGCTTATCAAGGATTGACGGCGTCACACTGGGGCTTGACGCCGTCACAGGTACTATTCCAGCAGATTAAGAGACTTTTTCATTTTCTTCACTTTATGCTCCAAAAACATCCAAGATGCTTCCTTTTCCAAATTTCATCTCCAAAGTACCTAAAATGACAAAAGGAACGATTTAGGGCAATATTTGATCAAATAAATACGATTTAGGGCTTAAATGACCTCCGAAAAGCGGTACACTTTTCGCCTCATCAAATACCCTTACACTTGAGATTTGCTTGTCCTCAAGCAAATGCGCTTTTATTCTAATCAAAATACAAGTTAGGGGTCATTTAACGCTAATATAAAAGTAATTACAACAAATAGTCGTTCCCCTTTAATCATAATAAGCACGGAGATTACAGACTAGCACCTCACAAGTAGTGTTTAGATACTCACATCTCTCAGGTGTCATAAAAGTATATCTCATAAATGAAAATGAATAATATCTCTCACTACCTGTCATAGCAAATAGATTACCATAGGCTTGGGAAAGGATCGAAAACCTCCTCCACTAGGCGTAAGCACCTAAGATAAACTATCAAAGAGGGCTTTTACATGGGTTATAACGTGAGGTGTAGGGATATGATAAACACGGTTTTGTTGGATAAAGGATATTTTACTGGTGGCGAGTTAAAGATCTTGATTAATTACATGTACAATATGGCGTTGCTAAGCCAAGACTAGACTCGACTAAAGCTAATCAAAAACTAATAAGAACATAAAATAAACATAAAAGGAAACGGGATGGTAGTCCTTTTTTTTTTTTTTTTTTTTTTTTTTTATACACTCTTGCCCTACCATCCAAAATAATACATCATAGGGGCCTCGGTTCTCCCCTTACACTTGAACTTTTACATAACTTTACAATTACTATTCTATCGACTCGAATTAAGATAATCGAAACACTTGGAGTACTTTTAAAATATTTAGCACATATGGGGGTAATAATGTTGTTCTTCCCCATTACTCCATTACACTAGTACTTTACCCATGAGTCCCAATCGTCCCAAAACAATATGTACAAGGATATGACTCGACTTAGCAACCATGTAATCAATTAGATAATTAACTTGGGGTTTAAACAAATGTTGTCACAATAATGCACTAAAAATGAGTGCATACAAGGTAGGCTAAGGCGATTTGGGTGTACATTTAAGTGGGGTGTAAACAAATTCTTACTTTAAGTAAAATGCTTAAAGTTAAAAACGAAAAGATAGGCTCTGAGGGGTGTACTAGGGGTATCGTGTACTAAAAATGAGTACAACGCAAAGGGTGTGGGAGAATTACTTGACCAATGTAGCCAATGTAATTATAACAAAAACACAGGTGTAAAACAATGGGTTAATCCTAATGCCTCTTATCATGTAGTAAATCTAACTACACGAATGTAGTCTCACTTGTGGCCTCGGAATGGTCCTAACGCAAGTTCTAGAATCTAAGTGCTACCGGTACACACATCATAGCATAAATGCTTTTCCTACCAATTCTAGGGGCGAACCTCACATATTTGGGGGTGGAAATTTTTTTTAGTGGTACGGTTTTGTGCTAGTCATATAACTCCTATCCGTGAGACGCTCATTAAGACCAAAGTTTCACTCCTATATGTTGTAAAAAATTTTAAATTTTGCACTAAAATTGCCTTAACAGGTATTTCTCTCAGTTTTATTACACATCTACCATCAAACAAAAAAAAATCAAGTGCAATTGTATTCTCTAAGGTATCATCATTTACCCTCCCCTTACACTTAAGCTGAACATTGTCCCCAATGTTCATTCAAAGGATGTAAAAGTAAATAAGGTAAAAGAATGAAAACAAATACTCCCCTGATTCGTTCGATGTGGATAATCCGGTAACATGGTTAAATCCTCCTCCAAGAAAATGAACATTGAAAGCTTCCCTTCCGAAATATAAATCATCTTCTTGTCCAATATAACCTGTTAAACCTGAGAAAACAAACACAAAAAACCCAAAGCATCAACCTGAACAAAGAAAACTCACAACTAGATGTAATTCGAGACATAGAAATAAAAACAAAACGATTAAAGATATAATGCTTGTAGAATGAATATTTGCAGATTTCCTGGAGTTTATAAAACTAAAGATTTAACAAAAACTTTATGACTCCGGTAGAAAAACAAAACTTGCAAAATTTACAGAATTTTACACTTGACGCCGTCAGGTGTTAACCTTGACGCCGTCAGAAGTGACCTGCAGAAATTTTATGGTTAGTTTCCGGAAAATTTCTGGAAAAACTTATGCCTTACTTCCTGGAAATCCTGCAAAATATTCATTATGACTCGATACAAGCATTTGACTCTAACAATTACTAGTATGCATGCTCATTTAATATTGTTGTGATTCATGTTCAATCTTGTTCTTGTAAACAAATTTGGATTCCCTTACACTTATCTTTTGCAAAATACCTTTATATGTAGTTAAGACGAAGTTAAAAACAAAATAAAGCATTTTCACAATTTACTTTGAAACATGAGCACAAACAATAACAATTAAACTTGCATACGGAAACAAATAAAATCAAACAAACAAACAAACAAACAAACAAACAAACAAATAAAGCTTGGGTTTCCTCCCAAGAAGCGCTTGTTTTTGTTCGAGTCACGAGCGTGACTCTACCCTTATTTAACGGAAATAGGGGAGGTTTTCCCTACACTTAGGATTAAGTGCGGGTGGAAGTAGCGATACACACCCTTAGGGTGGAAATATGCCACGTGAGGTGAAGGGGGTGAGTGAATGGCTTCCTTCATCCTAAAACTACCCGGATAATATTGGTTTATGGGTGGGTCGGTTCCTCTTTTGTCTCCTAGATGTAAATCTAAGGATGAAAAGTTGTGTAAAGGTTGAGGTTTCGGCTCATCAACACTAGGAAATTCCCTAGAACTAAGAGTAAGGTCATCACTAAAAGTGTTCAAACCTATATCCTCTAGTTGTGCTTGGTCCAAGGGTTCTACCTCCATCGGGATTCCTAAAGTCTCTTCTACTTCTTCCGGGTAAGTCACGGGCGGTGTGGGTGCCTCAAATGATGGTTGAGTATTTTGTGGGCTTATGGTGTTTACCTCATCATTCCACGTGTCAAGATCACCTATATCCTCATCAATTGTTTTCTTATGTAGTGATGATAACAAACCTAGCGCTTCATCCAACTTATGGTTTATTGCTTCGGCTCTATCCACAATTCCTTGGCAAACTAGGTTGCTTTTCCTATTGGTCTCACTAAGATGAGATCCTAAACATGGAGGTTGTTCATAAGAATCTATCCTAGGTGAAGGCTCATATGATTCATAGGTGTCTCTAAATGAGGTATTTTGAACTCCTTGGTGTTCTAGCCACTCAACCATATCTTGCAATCTTAGAAGTCTAAGTGAAAAGTCCATTTGAAGCAAATTACAAACAAAATCACAAAGAAAAGATAGACTACGAGAAAGCTACAAAATAAAAGAAAAAATCTCACTTGATAGGAATCTTGTGAGTAGACCTAATAAAAATAAAATTTCAACCTAAGCAATAACTACTCCCCGGGCTGCGGCGCCAAAAACTTGATGCGTGGTTTTGCGACCTTACAACAGGTTTTACCTCTCGAGGGATCTCGAGAAGCTTGCAATCCCCACCAGGCAGTGTACCTGACCGATGTAGTATAGTGAAGTGGCAAGTACCGGGGGATTGATCGTTCAACTCAAAGAATAGTGTTCGTTAGGATTGAAATTTATCTACTAGGTCTAGAGGTGAGGGATGATTCTTTTTGTATTTTTATATTTTATGGAAAGCAAGTAAAAATCTCGGGTTTTGGAAGGAGAGGCGGAATTAGTTGCTAATCAACTAACCCAAAAACTACTAATTAAACTAATGTGCAGGAAAGTAAACTAGGGTTCTACAAGGGAAGTGAAGCATGTCTACCTATGATATGTTACTCCTTGCTAGCTATCCAATTCTACCTATTGAATTGTCACACCTTGTTTTAATTGACGGGTTGTATTCCTTAATACCAATCGTGGGGGTGTGTACGATCTTCCCCAACTCTATAAGCTCCTACTTCACTCCTATGTCGAGCCGGCTAAGAAGCTCCTAACATGGGATCACTAGAATTCGCTTATGCATTAAATACAACCAATTAACCTTAGTACACCTTGGTTCATGTTTACTAACACTAGATTTGCAAAAGGAAACATATTATTTACTAACAAAAGATACAACTTCATTTCATTCCATGGACTACATCTAATCCACGCCACTACATTATTTTCCTATTATCATCCCAAACCCAACACAAACAACTGCAAAAGATCCTATCAAAATGAAAAACAATCGCTCATACAACTTCAACTTTGCCTTTATATCATTCATCTCTTCTTCCATTATTGACTTGTCCAAAGCAAGAGCATCAATCACCTGCTAGTACTCCACAGTCTTGTTCAATCGTTTGGCATTTTGTAAGAATCCATACACCAAATCTTTATAGTATTCACTTGGAAGATCACCATCTAAAAAGTCATACACTTCACAAACTGAGCATTTTACAAATCGTTTACCCGGATTTGTCCTTGTTGTTGAAGTCTTAACTGTGAGTCGAATAGCACACCTACAAAAGTATTCAATTTTACCATCAATTACTCGGGTTGTCGCTCTATTTCGCGAACTCATACTTTAGGGTTTCAAGATTTAAAACAATTGGGAAATAAGGGAAAGCAGTTGGGAGTGGGGGTGTTTATATAAAGGACTAAAATATTTGCACGTGTGAGGCCTTATTTTATTTTTGTATAAATCCACTTTTTTTTTACTAAAATAAGACTTATAAAACTTTAGAGTTAATTTGAAAAAAAGGGACCCTATACTCGAACGGGTTGAACACTTTTAGTACCCATTCTTGGGGCACATAACGGGTTTAGTCCCATGACCTATGACCATATTATAACCAAGTGTGAAACCTGGTTTCACTTGCAAAACCACAACACACATCAAACACAAACATGAATCAAAAGATTGGTTTAAACCATAAGTCTGTTATTTGACTTTTAGACCATAACTTTGTGAAGATTTTGCGAAAGTTGGTTTAAACCATAATTCTGTTATTTGACTTTTAGAAGTCAAATTACAATGTACCAAATTTGGTAAAGGGACAATGTACATGCTGTAAACAGACAACGACTTTTACAACATAAAATACAGGGACCATTTTTGAAATTAAGTCAAAAGTTTATTATAAAATTGCACGTCTGAGGACCAAACGTGTAATTTGCACGGGAAACACTGTAACCCCACATATCCTTTTTGTTCCCAACAAACACAATATCCCCAAAAAGCAGATCAAACCCTAGGTCATTGTCACCACACGAATCCAAAAAAATAAAATTGCTGTCCTTTTCATCTTTATATCACGTATTCTAGGTTTTTTGTACTTTCCCATAACTATATTATTCCCTTTTTTGTTCATATAAATATGATGTTACAGTGAATAAATCAGTTTTTTATTATTTGATTTTTTTTTTTATGTGCAACGTACTTAGTTTGTTACTTATGGGTGCAAAAAAGCTACATAATTGCTTTTAGTTTGTAACTATAAACTATACTCATGTTTAATTAAGTTTCTGGATGAAAGTTGAGTTCAAAGTACACAAATATGGGGAATTTGCTCTCGATCCACTTCGTTATGTTGATGGGTGTGTTGGGAACGTTTGGTATTTTACCTCTGACAGGGGTGTTTTTACTAGGGCACTTAATAGTGTTATAAATGACATTGGTGGTGATAAATGGGCTTTGTTTTATTGTAACCCCAACATGTCACTTGCAAATGGTTTAACTTTGCTACACATTGATAATGATGTTCGTAGATTTTTCAGTCATGCTTTGAACAATGGTTCCATAGACCTGTTTATTGCTCACAAGCAACAGCCGTTGTCAAAGTATAATTTTAACAACATGGTTTGGCAAGAGGAGGGCGCTGGCCAGCGTTGGTGTAGTTCAACTCCGTTCAAATACAATGAAAATGGTTGGTTGGATGTCAATGAAAATGGTACCGATATAGGAGGAAGTGGAACTGGTTAAGAAAAAATGTTACACGAGGTTGGCGTACAAATAGCGAATGCAAATGGTTCAGATAAAGCTAAATCGAAGCTGTTTGAAGATGATCTGCTGGAAAGAAACATAGTTAAGGGTAGAAACAGACGAAATGAAACAATGAATCAATCTGAATCAAGCAATCATAGCATTTTCCATGTTGTAAAAACATACAGTCAGGGCCTTCATTAACGGGCGACCCAATATGGTTGAAGTGCAATCTGATTGATTGCTGGTTGGTACGTTTATTTACTTGCATTTTCAATTTAATTTACCACAAACACACACAACCGCTAATTGTTTGCCTCCATCACACATTCATAACATAGTTTAATACTAATGTTTATTACACACCAAACGACCCACACTTGTTATTTAAGGTTAAACAACACATGGTACCAACTAGGAAGTGAGTGCATACATTTAAATATAGGGTGTGTCATTGGGGGTCTTTACTGTAAAAACTTGTCTGGAGTAGGGAAATCAGAGAGCGAATTAATGTGTGGATTGGATGAGTTCGGCTGTTCCTGTGCTTGACTTGAGTTGGGTGCCTCGGCCGCATTCATCACCCCATGCATAAACTCTGCATTTGCCTCGGGTTGTGTTCCGTTACTTTGATTAGATGAACCCTCCACCACACGGGTCTTTTTCCTTGAACCGGCTGGACCTTTCTGTATACAGGTACACATAAACATTAGGTGCCAATAATCACAACTACTTAATTGTGGCATAATAAAAAAAAATTTCAACCTTTTCTATCACAATAGTTGCATTGCACGTTAGCCGGTTATGTCCTGGCCTTCCGCACCTTCCACACGTACTCCTTGTAGGCACCTCGCCTTGAGAGGGAATTCTGTTTCTTTTTTTGGGTCTACCTGGTCGGCTGTTGCAAACAATAGGGGGTGATACAACTTGGATGTCGTCTGGAGTGTCCCACATCGTCATGTATTTTAAAGGATAAACCATGTCTTCGTATGTGCCTTTAAGTGTTGTATTATAAAACCAAGCTTTAGCTAGTTTCTTCACACTAGTCAGCCCTGCAAATCTACCAACAGCACAGACATGTCCACATGGTAAGCCCGAAAGCTGCCATTGTCGGCAAGTGCATTCACCCTGTTCTAAATCAACAATATGCTTTTTTTTTTGTCGCGTACTTCATACACTCTGTCCTTGTCAATCCCCAAAACCTTCTAGTTTGCACTTTTGGCCATTCTGCCATTCACTTTTGCAGTTGCCCATTCAGAAAGATCATCATCCGGGGCATCTAACCATAAATAATAAAGTTTGTTTAGTGTGTAGTATTTCATTATTCTTCAGTAAACGTATTGAAAATTATACCATCTATTACCTGCATATTTTGCTCGGCGGTGGTAATACCAGCTCTGAAGAAGACCTCTATACCATTCCATCAGCGTTGTTATCGGGCAGTGGCGCACAAGCTTTGTTAAAGCATTTATGGATTCGACACTGTTTGAGGTTAAATAATTGTACCTCTGCCCAGGGCAATGTGCCCTTGACCATTTCTCGACGCCTGCTTCAACAAGTTTTTTGTGAGCCTGTCGTCTTACCGAACGAATATCAGACATTAGCTTTGCAAAATCCTTCGTTGTGTACGCTTTGCATGTCTTCCAGTATAAGCATTTCAGTGTATCTGACTGCATCTTTGTATTTAACATCAAATGCCGACAACAATAGCCGTGAAAGGCATTCGGGAATACAGTTTTACATGCAAGGATGATTCCGTGATGTCTGTCAGATATGATGGCCAAATTAGGAACTTCCTCTATGCATTCTTTGAGTTTCGTCATAAACCAAGTCCATGATTCACCAGTCTCGCCCTGAGCAACACCGGTGGCAAGCGGTAGTATCTGATTGTTTCCGTCCATTGCAACTGCGACAAGATTTGTTCCCTGGTATGTCCCTTTTAGATGTGCGGCATCAATTATGATCAGAGGGCGCATATAACACAGGAAACTCTTAATCTGTGAAGTACAATGTAGCATATATCATGGTACATAAGGTTGAAAACATATAAACAGATACAAAATAAAATAAATATAAAATATATAGAATAAAAAATATAGATATATATTTAACAATTTATTGTTTATTGTTAATTGACAAACGAGTACCTAAAGTAATAACAATTTATTGTTTGTTGTTTGACATGAGAGGTGCGGTGTGCACATAAGATGGATGTGTTGCTTTTGTTTTAATGCACGTAATATTGATGTGTTGCTTTTGTTTTAGAAAACTAGGTATCAGAAGTATGTTGCAAAAAAGTATCTATTTTGTACCTTTATGTTGTTCCTGCATATGCAGATACATGTTTCTGTGTTTCTATAACTGATAAGTTAAGTTTCAGTGATATGCTGTTACATTTCATTAAAACTAGATAATTTATGTTGTATACACTTTGCTATGCATAAATCCTACTGGTAATCATTATCCCTATATTTTTTATTTATTTTTTTATTTTTTATTTTTTATTTTAAGTTAGATTTTATTTTTCTATATTCATACCCCTAGGATAACCATAGCTATTTCTTTTGATAACCTTATGAAAAAAAAATCTTTTGCAACTAAACAAAGAGGATTAGAATCTTAATAATATGCTTACCACAGCACCGAAACCTATAAATAGGTTCTTAAAACACCTTGCATCGTCGGTATGTATGTGTGTAACTGTGCCCCTGTTTGCAATCTTTAGATTATGGCAATATATGGGCAGCTGCGAAAATGAGGCCTTTGGGCAGCCCTGATTTGATTCCAGCGCCAACTGTCTCCCTCTCCAAGCTCGTTTGTATGAAATGTCTATCTTCATATCCAACTTCAGATCATGTATAATGTCCTTCGGCTTATACACTCTTGACGGATCTCCGAGCTTCGGGGATATTATTCTAGCCAATGTTTTTGTATATGCATTTCGGTGATTTGGATTGGATATGATTTTTGAACATTTATGATTGTCGTATAGTGAAGTGATTCTAAATCGGCTAGTTGGCCCATATCGACGACAACTTATGTGCCAATCACATTCTGGTTGGACTCACTTCACAGCGTATCTTGCCGTACACGATTTAGAAACACAAAACTCATACCCTTCTTTTAAACATTTGAAACTTATCTCATACATGCACTCTTCCTTATCTTCAAACAGATGATGAAGTTTTAAACCACCTTTATTCTTATATGGTGCGGTATAATCAAAAGTGGGTGGTTGGGGTTGGGTTGGCATACAGTTAAGACTAGTGCGGTGCATTTGGTGATCTGGATCTAAATTAACGACAGGTGTATGCATAGCGCGGTGTACGATTAATGTGTGCTCTTGTGACGGCGTCGCCGAAACAAGAGTTTTGAAAACTTCGAGGTCGACTTCATTAAGTATAGTCCTGTTGTCTGCACCGGTGTTGTAAGATAACCGTATTGCGTATGCATCGTTAACCTGAAACTTCTTCCATACATACTTCACAAGATTGCCAAAGTTGACGGCTTTTGGAAGTAAAAAAGAAATCACATTCTCTTCATACCGTATAAACACCTTGAACTTATCTGTTGTGCAAGAATTCATTTTGCTTTTTTCTTTTTGTTTTTTTTCTTAATTTTTTTTTTTTGTTTTTTTTTTGTTTTTTTGGTTGTGTTGTTTGTGTTGTATATGGTTAAGAATTATATATGCAAACTTTGGTTGCCCAAAGTACAAATGTCTACAAGCATACACAATAATTTGTTGCCCAAAATGAAATGCCAATAGTATGTGCCTACAAGACTCTCATTGATTATGATTACACCTATCAAGTGGCATTAAATAAAGTTGATGTACTTGTGTGTACTGTAGTGCAACCAGCATGGCAAAATTAGCCAACGTTTTAAATAAATGGGCCATTTTTAAAACATTTGCAATTAAAAAATGGGCAACTTAAATTAGGCAACTTTACAAAAGTGGGAAAAGTTCCTGCTGCTCTTGAGCAGACATTCTACTGCTTGTTACAAAGCTCCTGCTGCTTGGCTATAATTTCGGCGCTGATATGGTTCTTCTGATCGGGAAGTGGATCATCGTTTAAGGTTTAAAAGTATAGCTAACTGATTGATACATAGCCAAATGATTGATACAAAAATATTTCATGCATCCCACCATACACAGACACGAAACATTATTACTTCCAAATTAAACACACTAAAGTCACCATAGCATATGGTGGATTATAATAATAAAACCTTCAACAATTACTAAACAAACTAAAAACATAAAAACACCGTCATCCTAAAGATCGCCAATCCTCTTTTCTAGATAATAAGGGCTTTGAAACCCATCTTGCCGGTGTCCCTGGTTTTGAGGAACCACCACATTTTGTGATCCACCACATTTTGCTGCTCATCCTATTAATTTTGCTCCACCGCCTCACTTTCAGCCATCTCCTCCTCTTCACTATGGACGGTTTCTTGGTTGGTTTGTTGGTTTGTAGTTGTTAATGGAGTTTTTTGTTTGACCATAGTAGTTTTAAAATTTATTTAAGAAAACATAGTAGTTTCAAATTTATTTAATAAAATATAGTAGTTTTCAGCCATCTCCGCCTCACTTTCAGCCATCTCCTCCTCTTCACTATGTGATTTTAGTTTGTTTTATTTTTTTTATAAAGTATGTTTTTTTATTTATGAAACTACTATATTTTGTTAAATAAATTTGAAACTACTATGTTTTCTTAAATAAATTTTAAAACTACATACAAATTAAAGGAAACATGCAGAAATTAAAAATAAATAATAACAAAATAAAACAATACATACAAATTAAAGGAAACTGAAATGTTAATACACTTATGTTAATCGTATCCTCATTCTAATGATGTTGATGAAATACAAATAGCCTCTGATTAGACCTACATTCTTGATGAAGTATAAAATAAAATAAATTAGATTACTTGTGTGAACTGTATCGCAACCTACAAGGCAAAATGTGGTAACGTTTTAAGAAATGGGCAATATTTACAATAAACGAGCAAATTAAAAGTTTGGCAACTAAAAAATGGGCAACTTTATAAAATTGGGCAAAAAATTAAAGAGGCTTTCCAAAAAAAAAAAAGTTATAGGCAGTTGAGCAGACTATCCACCTTTGGAAATTTCAGTCTTTGAAAAGACAAGACAATTTACTTTATGTCTAATCCAACATACAAGGTAGGCACTCCAGCTACAAGTTTAGGCACGTGGCCAGACTCATAAGAGTCAGGCAACATCACTGTTCACACGTGAAACTACAGTGTTTCCTCTTCTATAAAAGGTTATTACAACGAAAGAAGGCGCAACCCACCCCGAAACAATAAAGACATCTAACACACAGAATAATACTTTGTATCACAGCGATCAAAATCACAACCGTTTTAGAGAAGTTGAAGATGTTATCGATTTTTTACGACTGGTTCCTGAATAACAATATAAAGTTGCTTACCATATATTATAACCACGGTCTTCACTCAATGACAAAACGTCATTTGCTGATGATCATCATTTACATACTCGTTTATTCAAGCATGTACTCACACATTACGTGGGTTAGCAAGCAGCGTCAAGAGGGTCATCTCACGGCCCACACATGTTCTTAAATGACTACTAATAGCACTTAGTCGTTCTTAAATGACGACTAATAACCCTAAACCATAACGCTCTACAAATCTCACTCATCTAAACTCCCTTCCAGTGAAGTAGACTCTCGTTGGCCATCAATGGTCTCGTTGGCCATCAAGGCTCTCGTTCATTGTGGCATCACGAAAAGGGAGATAGATAATGAGAAGAGCCCACGTTGCTAGGGAGATACAGGGGCAATTCATTGCATAGAGTTGGACCCGATAAAGCTCAAAAGGCTCCTACAACATCAAGCAAATGACACATATATATAGTTATGTGTACTTTATTTTTAATTTCGTAGATTTTAATTTTTTTCTGTTTTGTTCTTTTATTTATGTTACTTGTTGTGTATTTATTTTTAAAAATTCAACGTTTGTTTCCATTTTATAAAAACGTTAGAATATATGGTTTGCAAAGTAGAAACAATAAATAAAGTAGATGACACATATATATAGTTATGATTACACCTGGAGGTTTACGTGGCATTAAAAATAATATAAAATAAATTATATGTACTTGTGTTGGCATTGTACCAAATTTGGTAAAGGGACAATCGCATGACTATGATTACACCTACCATGTGGCAGTGAAATAAAATAAAGTTGAAGTACTATTGTGTACTGTATGTATCGCAACCTACATGGGAAAATTAGGCATCGTTTTTAAAATGGGCAACTTACAATGGACGGTCAACTAAAACTGGGCAACATAAAAATGACTATACTAAAGTGGTTAAATTGGTAGTGCCAGTTAACATACATTCTAATGCTGCTAGGCTAAATGTTCTACTGCTTGGTTTAGTTGGTACATGGCCGCCATAAGCAAATTTTAGACCGTCACTCGAAATAACAAACAATATGTGGTTTAAGTATCGACGTTTAATTGGTTTGTCTTTTTGTTGTACAAAAAATCAAAATTTAAAGGACAACTTAAATAAATGGGCAACGTAAAATGGGCAACTGTACAAATTGGGCAACTAATAATGGGCAACTAAAAATGTGATGCTGCTGGTAGATCTTCCATTGCTACTGGTAGTGACACCCTTGCTCCTGCTGGTGACATTTCTCTTCTTGCTAGCAAAATTAGGCATTGTTTTAAAAATGCATTTTATAGCGCAACCTACATGGCAAAATTAGGCAATGTTTTAAAATTGGCAAATTTACAAATAGGGCAATTCATTGTGGGCAACTCAAAATGGCCAAAGAAGAGTGATGCTGCTGGTAGCTCTTCCATTGCTACTGGTAGTGACACCCTTGTTCCTGCTGGTGACATTTCTCTTCCTGCTGGCAAAATTAGGCAATTTTTAAAAAAGGCATTTTATAGCGCAACCTAAGTGGCAAAATTAGGCAATGTTTTAAAAAATGGGCAAGTAAAAACTGGACAACATTTTAAACTTGTGTTTACTGTAGAGCGACATTGTTGTTATTTGTCGCTTTCCATCAGTTCCAAACCAGATAGAACTTTGGTACATTGTGGTTTAACTATGGACGTATTCTTGCTTGGTTTTTTTATGTAATAGTCATGAAAAAAAAATTAATAAGTGGTAAAGGTACCTACTTTCTTTTGTAGGAAATTAAAAATTGTTACAATTAAGCTCCTTCATTATATCACGAATACATGTTATCTCCATTCAATTATAAAGAAAAGTAGGCAACTTTCCTACTTTTATAAAGTAGTCATCATTTGCCCATAACTAAATGCATACAAATTAAAGGAAACTGAAAAGTTGATTGTCATAGGGTATTCAACCCATACATAAACTAAAAGACTAAAAGAATTCCACCAAGGCTGTGCGGGAAGCTCGGTGGAGTTTCAACAGCTTCCTAGCCAACTCCCAATTCATCCTCAAATTTTCAGACTCATCATAACTCAAATTGCTGAGCTTGATATAAACCATCTTCAGCAAGGGGGAACATGCAAGTATGAGCTTTATTATTGTTAATTCATTCTCTGATCTAGGAAAAGATCGAAACGCCACACTCTTGAGCTGCCCCGACCTCATTCCATTGCTACCTAAATCTAATGAATAAACTTCCAAAGGTAGATCACTTTCCAATGCAGCCTGCAAATTGAGATAGTATTGAGATGCACAACCATGTCAATTTAAGATGACGTATTTCATACATATGCATTCCACTTACCATGGTTTCTAGAGTTTGCAATTTTTGAGCTCCACAAATCATTTGAATGATGAATGACACCATTGCATTGTTTCCAAAATCGACTCCGGATAGATTTAGAGTCTTAAGGGTTACAAATGCCACAGGGACATTCATCCAGGAGCTTCCTTCTTCCAACAACTACAAATGGTCGACTTTTCGTAAGTTTTAAAGATTATATTTCATAAGTATTAGAGATTACTTTAACATTATGTAATTTGAACTGTAAAACTCAAATTTGTCTAACCTTGCACTCCTGAAAATCCAATGTAAGGGACTCAAGATTGGGAAGAGTTCTAAGCTGAAAGATATTGTAAGTTGTGATTGTCGTGGGATGGTTCGAAACACCGAATGACAAATACAACTTCTTCAAATTTCCAAGCTGTGCAATATCCAAAAGTCTCATGTCGTTTTTATGAATACGATTCATTTTAAGAGACTCAAGTAAGGGACAACGAGAAATAAATTTCCAAACTGAACCGGTTTGAAAGTCAACATATAACAATTCTAAGCTCAATAGATTTGGAAAGCTAATAAAAGATACCAAACTAGGAAGAGTACACCAATGAAGTTCAAGATGTTTCAACTCCATACGAGAGTACAGTTGGGTTGGCAACATAACTGGTTCACCATACCAGTTTCGAATTGTCAGCTCCTCGATTCCTTCCCGAGCCAAAAACAACAGCCAATCATGAATCTCTTCATATTTGAAGTAATCTTGTCCAAACAGCGGTTTGGGATCTACGGAGAAGACAAACCTTCTTACTGGACCTCTGAGCTGAAGTAGCAGTCTAGTAAGTTCCTTCCCATCAAAATTATTCGTCAAAAAATAAAAGAAATCCTCATCAACTATAACATCGGTGAGCAAAGTCCACTTAAACCTCCAGTTACTCGCTAAAGTATCGGTCCTCACCACATCTTTTAGTGGCAAACGATTCATAATATTAGTGATCACGTTATCTGGCATGTTGCTATTATAATCCATCATTTTAGGGCTAACATTACGTCCAAAATACATGGTATTGCTGGAATTTGATTTGCTTTTGTGAGTTCTCGAAAATGAGAGTTTGGATTTCGTTTTGGATTTATTTTTTTGATAAGGGTTTGTGTAATTATGGTGTGTATAGGGGTTTGGTGGGTGGGTTTATTATTTCCCGCGGGAAATAATTAAATAGTTGTCAGAAAAATCAATGTTAATTAACGGTGGGTGGATGGTCAATTGGTGAATAGTTGGGTCTTGTCAAGTTGGGCAACTTGTAAAGTTGGGCAACTTGTCAAGTTATATGACCATGTTCATATACGCTGTTTTGAATATATAGTGTAAATACTTGATTTTTAATTTAACATAAAGATCCAAATTTGAAACACAAACAGGCCCTGTTCCAAAATAGAAACACAAACCATTACAAATTTCCATTACAACCATTACAAATTCATTACACAAACCATTACAAATTGAATCACAAACCATTACCAACTTTCATTCGTCCTTTTCTTCATTTCTTTTTCTTCCTTGTCCTTTTACAAATTTCCATTACACAAACCATTACAAATTGAATCACAAACCATTACAAACTTTCATTCGTCCTTTTCTTCATTTCTTTTTCTTCCTTGTCCTTCTTATCCTTTAGATGATTAAGCACAACTTCAACATGGGATGTAGCAGTAGAATGTTTTACCTAGCAGCATAAACTTTGTAAGTAGCAGTAGAATGTCGGCTGAAATTTCCAAAGGTGGAAAGTCTTCTCAATTGCCCATTTTAAGTTGCGTCACAAATTTGCTCAATTTTATAAAGTTGCACCATTAAAGTTGCACTTTTTTTAAGTTGCCCATATTTAAAGTTGCCATTTTGCAAGTCTGACTACCAATTAAGTGATCATTACACCTGTCACTTGGCCCCATAAGTGGATTACCATCCACAATGGCAAAAGTCTTTCACGACCTTTTTTGCATTTAATAGCATTAAATGGGAACCATTCATCTACCTCTCAAGCCTATTTTTGTGCACGATCCGCTTCACAATCAAATGCTTTTTTTATTAGACTACAAATAAAAAATTCAGAAATCAAATAAGATAACTAGTCTCACGTGCAACAACAGTAATCTATCTGCTATATAAAGCACTCCCAACCGAAGCAAAATGTGCGCGTTGAACGAGATTAACAACTTAGAATTCCATAACATAGTTTAGATTCTTACAATCCTCCAACAAACTTAACCCAAGCCTACTAGTTACTTTTAATTGTCTCTCACCGTAGTAACCTTGTAATTTTGCCCATCATGAATCATAAACTCGTTATTCTTTCAATGTCCAAGCGGCACGCGTTTATGTTTATCTTGTTAATTCATCAGTTGCTCAAGTTTAAAGCGCACCAACAAATGGTATCACAGCGGGTGGATCACTCTTATGATCTAGATCCGTTCTGAAATGACTGCTAATAACTTTTAGCCGTTCTTAAATGACGGCTAATAACATACAACCACCATCCTCTACACAAACCCTAACATCAAAATCCCCTACATGTTGTTGTCGAGTGTCTCCTTAAACAAGAAAATTACATTCAACCTTTCTGGTGCGAGGATTTGCTCTAACCGCCTATCCACGATCTTTTCCTTCACTCCAACTCAGGACCACCAGTTTTTAAAAACTGGTGGAATCTTGTTGGGAACTTAGTCCCATGCAAGATATAACAACCATATGTGAAGCGAAAAATGGTGGATCATCAGAGGCTATTAAAGGGGTAGATAGATTGTGTTTGTGTGGTGGATCAAGAAAATAGAGGATGAAAATCCATGATTTCTCATCCTTGTTACTGCCCTGCCCGGAAGCACAAAGGACATTGTTGCCGGCTACTTAGGACTGATCTGGAATGGAAAAGCTACTTAGGACTGAATATAACTCAAGCACTAGTCTCTATCTGTACTTCATCACATCATTAGAATTAGGATATGATTGCCATAAGTGTATTAACATTTCAGTTTCCTTTAATTTTTATGTATTTACTTATGGGAAAATGATGCCGACTTAATAGTGAAGGTGGTTAATAGTAAAAATTTTAAAGTTTCCAAGAAAAGAAAGTAGGTACCCTTTCCTACTTTCTTTATTTACTTATTTAGTTATTATTTATTTTTATTTTTTTCATTATTAAACCACATATTGTACGCCTTCCAAAAAAAAAACCCACATATTGTTTGTGTAATCATGGTGGGTATAGGGGTTTGGTTTGCGGGTTTATCGGCAGAAAAGTCAATGTTTGATAGTGAATTGGTGAATACTTGGGTCTTGTCACGTTGGTCAGCTTGTTATAAAAGCTGCTCCCTTGGTGTCCACTAGCTTACAACACAAATACACAAGGAATTAATTAAATTTGGGCAACTTGTATTAAAAATTTGGGCAACTAGTTATACAATGGTAAAAGTGAACCCCCCAATAATAGTATGACCCCATAAGTTACAAAGCGAGCAGTAGAACCCTCAACTTAAAAGATGTCATCTTTTAAGTTGGCCGTTTTTTAAGATGTCATCTTTTAAGTTGCCCGTTTTTTAACTTGCATATCTTTTAAGTTGCCCAAGTTGTTGGTTGCCCAACAACTTGTTGGTTGCCCAAGTTGTTGGTTGCACAATTGTTGGTTGCCCAAGTTCTAAGTTGCCCCTTTGTTTAGTTGTAACTCTTTTAAGTTGCCCATTATTTTATGTTTGATGAACTGCCGTTTTTTTAGTTGCACTTCTTTTTAGCCAGCGCGAATCCCATTTTAAGTTTCCCAAATTTTAAGATGCCCATCTTTAAGTTGCCCATTCTTTTAACCCTGCCCAACAGCCATTATAGTTGTTGGTTGCCCAACAACTTGTTGGTTGCCCAAGTTGTTGGTTGCACAATTGTTGGTTGCACAATTGTTGGTTGCCCAAGTTCTAAGTTGCCCCTTTGTTTAGTTGTAACTCTTTTAAGTTGCCCATTATTTTATGTTTGATGAACTGCCATATTAAGTTGCCCAATTTTTATGTTGCCCATATTTTGCACGTTTTTTTAGTTGCACAAAGACCATTTGGTGTTTGGTCTATTTTGGTAATTATCCCCCTTTATAATTTAAGTTGTTGGTTGGTTGCCCATCTTCTAAGTTTCCCGTTTTATTAGTTGCAAATCTTTTAAGTTGCCCATTTATTACAACAACAAACCAACCAAGAAACCGTCCATAGTTAAACCACATATTGTTTGTCCTTTCCGGTGACGGTCCAACATTTATTCCCTAGGGCCAATATTAACAAACCCGATCCCAAATCATCCCATATTTCACAAACAACCAGTTGGTAACATTGAGTTTGTAAGTTTATTATTCACAAAGCATGAGATACACCTAGTTGTTGCGTCAACTCATTGTCCATGGAAGGTCAATACTTGGTAAAAGGATATTCGAGACTTTTTTCGTACATCTTCGATTCACATCTATTACTTTTGGCGCGCGCCTTTGTCCCTTTCCCGCCCAAAGTGTTGGGAACCTTTAATCTAACTCTCCAGCCTATTTATAACTATGCATTGTATACCAAAAACACACACACAAACACATATATCCCTTTCAATTGAAAGAAAACATAAACAATGGCAACAAATAATGGCAACTTTCAAAATGATGCTGAAGAGTACGAGTGGGTGTTAAACAACACATTGCTATTTGACGCAGTGTTTGATGCTTTCGGGTATGAACCGATTGCAGAATATGGGTCGTATAGGCAGGTAGATACGTGGATGAGGGGTCAAATTTTGAACTGGCTGCATGCGCAAGACTTTTACTGGGATGAGGTTTGGGGAGTGAATGATTATGGGGAGGAGGAAGAAGACGAAGAGGAAGATGAAGATGAAGAGGAGGAGGAAGGTGAAGAGGATGTGGTGGCTCAAAGTGAGTTACTGGTGCAGCAAAATGAAGACGATCAGCAGCAAAATGTGGTGGTGCCTCAAAACAAGGGGGAGCAACAAGGTGGGTTTCACGACCCTTATAATCTAGAAAAGAGGATTACCGATCTTGAAATTGTGTTTAAACGACTCAAGGAAAGCAAGAATATGATGGAAAGCAGGGAAGAGAGCTCCGGTTCTAACAAGTTGGGGTGAAATGCATTGAAGCAGTTTAGTATGAAGTTGTTTTTATGTTTCTAGTATGTTTAGTATTTAGGTTGGATAATTAAATTAATATTTGTTTGTACCTTTTACAAAAATATCAATGAATTATTTGATTTACCGAAGTCAACAAACCAAAATTTGTGTAAGGGTAAGTGGTGCAAAAAATATCACCAACTATTAGTGTAGTTTTAACCAAAAATTGCATAAGTGTAAGTGGTGCAAAAAAAGTGTTACAAACTATTAGTTAGGCAACCCTGAGTATGTACTAGCACCATTTATTATTTTGTACTTTGAGTACAATATATTCTTCTGAACGACTGACAACACCATATATACTACTGTAGCACCATTTGTTGGGCAACCAAGTTATGTGATTACTATGAGTGTATTAACATTTCAGTTGCCTCTATTTTTTACGTATTTATTTGTTTATTTTTATATTTTTTTAATTCCGTTTAAAACAACAAACCAACCAACATTTTTACTCACCGTAACGGTTACTTTTTTTTTCCAATGAAATTAAAGGGCCTCAACTGTTCAATGAAACTAGCAGGGTACCCGCGCGTTGCGGCGCCGGGTACCATAAATTAATATTTTCCGGTGAATCATGTATTTTAGTTTATTATGTTATTTTTGATAATAAATTTACGCATATCAAGAATTTCATGTGACGTATTTCAACTCCTTAACTAAGGAATTTATGTCGTCTTTTTGGGTCTTTTTTAATGTCATTCTTATAACATGAGCCCGTTTGACCAGTGCCCGTTTGGCCCGTGCCCGTTCGGGCTCGAGCCCATTTGGCCCGTTGACCGTTCGTGCTTGAATATTTCTATAACGTGTTTTATTATTTGTATTAGTAACATTTAATGCAGGAATTGTGTTTAAGTTAATTGTACAATATGCTTGATAATTTGTATTTTTTATGTAAGGGGTGTTTTAATAACTACATTAATTGTATTTATTGACCTGTTAATTAATTGACTACATTAAATATCTTGACCAAATTAATAGTGCTTTGTATTTTGTACATTAAGCTTTAACACTTGTAAGTCTTAAAATTAAGATTTATGAGAAAGTTCATTAATAGTGCTTTGTGTATTGTACAATAAGCATTATATCTTGTAAGTCTTAATTTTAAGACCAAGAGGAGAGAGATTCATCCATGCATTATATGTAGTATAGATTACAATAGGTACACCCCTAGTAAATCGACACAAATGTTCAGTTATTAATTACAATAGTTAAAGGGCCACCACCCAAACGGTTATATTTTGTAAGTATTTAAGGCACGCTTCACCAACAAAACATATCATCGTTATTATCCATCAACCACTAAAAAAAGAAAATATGGACCGGCCAACTTTAGAAGAACTAGCAAACACAGCAAACTCTCACCGTATGTCAGACATGTGGCTAATTGTAATCCAAGAGGAGACCGAAAGAGATTTTCAAATAGCGAGAAAACTTTTTGATGTTGTTAAAGATCTGAATGATAGTATGGAGAAGAGGCAAGCTATTATTAATGACTTGAAATTAGATAAGAGTCTGCGTGCCGTGGAAAGTGCAGCATTCTTCAATGCCGTTCAAGAAAAGGAACTCACCTTGAAGATGAAACTCGAAATTGACTGTAAGGAAGCACAGTTTCGGAAATTCGAAAAAAGGGCATTCCTTGAAAAGATAAAGAAACTTTGTTGAAGGTTTTATTGTTACATTCCACCATATGCTATCGTGACTTTAGTGTGTTTAATTTGAAAGTAGTAATGTTTCGTATCTGTGTATGATAGGATGCATGAAATATTTTGTATCAATCATTTGGCTATGTATCAATTAAGAGTTATGAGCGCGTGAAACTAATAATGATATCCAATTTGATTTTTAAACCCTAATTCAAGCGATTTGGGGGTTTTAAATCCGTTCAGACAAGAAATTACACAACAAACCATGCACTTACAAACCAAGCAGTATATTCCACCACTTACAACCACTGCTCACGAGTAGTAGCAAGTTCTCTAATTTTGTAAAGTTGCCCAATTTTAAGTTGCCCATATATTAAAAATTGCCCATCTTTTAAAAACGTTGCCCAAAGAGCATCCGCAATGAGGGGTGGTCCTTCCGTTCCATAATGCGATGAGGGGTTTTCCAAATGCTTTTACAATGACTTTTGCCAAAGACTTGTAATTCCTCAACCGGTTGATACAATATATATCAAGTTGTTTTCATTAAATGCAAACATGTTGAATTTCCATCTTATACCCTCCATTAAACACATTTCTTCACTTTTTACTTAATTTGAAGGGTTGCTTTTTTATTGTTTTATTATATTACGCATGTGAATATATATACAAGTATACTTGCAAAGCATTTTAAGCATTCTCATCCTGCATAAACTTTTACACCATCAATTATGTGATGAAGCTGAAAGTTCAAGCCGACTACGTATTGATCGAGGTCGAGAAGACTGACATCATTAGCGTACCAGCAAAAAAAAAAATACCGAGCAGTAGAATGATCAAAAGCTAGCAGCAGTATAAACCAACTAGCAGTAGAATGCTCAAAAGCTAGCAGCAGTATAAACCCACTAGCAGTAGGAACTTACAAACAGCAGCAACAATAAGGAAAAAACAAAAAAAATCTTTACATTAAAAAGTTTGTAAAGTTGCCCATATAATTATTTTTTTGTAAAGTTGCCCTATTTGAAGTTGCCCATTTTTTAGTTGCCCATATAATAAAACTTTTTCCATGTAGGTTGCGCTACAGTACAAACAAGTACATCATCTTTATCTTATTTTAATGCCACTTGATAGGTGTAATAATCAGAGTCAATGAGAATCCTGTATATATGTGTCATATTTGCCACTGACAAAATATTGTGTGTGCTTGTAGACGGTTGTACTTAGGGCAACTAGATTTCCTTATATAACTTTTCACCATATACAACACAAACAACACAGGCCAAAAAAAGGGGAAAAAAATAATAAAAAAAAAAATTCTTGCACAACAAATACGTTTGATGTGTTTTTTTAGGTCTATAATAAACTACCAAGTTTTAAATTTATTTATTGCCGAACTAACCTATAGACTCTAAACACTCACGAGCAGTGTACCCGATCAATGTAGATAGTTTCTAGGTAAACAAGGGTCGTTCACTAGGAGTGAGATTTCTAATATACTAATTCTAGAGGTATTCGACTCTCCTAAACTAACGTAAAGGGGGGTTCAGCCTGAGAGACTGGCACGGGTTTGGTTTTATTCTAACTAAACTAAGATAAACAAACAATACAAGTATGAAGACACCAAAGATAAGAAGAACGGGTTAGCCAAGTCTAATCCATTTTATAGTTATACATGCTTATGTCTACTTGTTTTAATTCATTCAATTGTTAATCGGCATATCAATTACGAAATTCTGTCACAATTAAGTAACTAGCCCTCGGGGCGGATATGACGAAAGATCATAGTGACTCGTCTAACATCAATACTAACTTATTGCTTTAAACCATCTAACCTAGTTCGATATTACACGCTACTAGTCCTATTAGGTTGTAGACACGTTCCGTTTATGCCAAACAATGATTCCTAATAGAGATTCGGGTTAACACGCATATAACTCAACCAAAGCAACCACAATTACAGGTAGTTAAGTCACATCAATTAAAGTTATAAGGATCATAACCTAGTTACATAGACTTCTACTAGTTATAAGCAATAAACGAGTTTTTATCGACAAGCACCCAATCCAATAACAAAGTAAATCAAATCAACACAATCATATAAACTAATAAAACTTCATAAACATGGCTAACACCTAAGGGTGTTAGCCCATAATCTCTGTAACAAAGTACATAAACATAATCATAACGAATAAAGTATGAAACATAATGAATACGATACGCTAACCGAATGATTAAGTAATATAACAATGATTAGAGATGTTCTTCAAGGATGATTAGGTCTTCAATATTGATCTTCTACTGTTTGGAGAGGCTTTGATCGTCTGGGAATGCCCCTAAGGGTTCCCAAAGATGCCCTAATTCGTTAATGAGTTCGGTATTTATAGGTTCTGAAATCTGGGTCGATACGGCGCATCTATAGAGTTAGATGCGCCGCATCTATAAGTAAACGTAGCCTCCAAGTCTGAAACTGACCCAATACGGCGCATCTAAATACCAGATGCGCCTCATCTCTCAATACGGCGCATCTAAGGACCAGATGCGCCGCATCTCCTTCAGATACAGGTAGATCTCCTTTTTCTCTTTCCGTGGCCGCTTGAATCACCAAAAACGGAGTCCGGATGAAGATTTTATGGCCAAAATACGAAAGCATCTTCAAGTGTCGACTTGTAATCTTTACTTCTTCATTAAGCTTCTAATCTCCACTTGATTTCTTGGTAAGGATTGTGTATAGCCGATACGGCGCATCGGATTGGTCCGATGCGGCGTATCTGGAATAGAACAAGTTGGTTCTTCTTCGTTGACTAAAGTTTCATATGCGACGCATGATAAAATCAGATGCGGCGCATGCTTCAAAGTCAGGCAATGGTCTTTAATCTCTTCAATTCAGCAGACTTTTCCAACTTGATTCATTTTGCTCCAATTTTCGTCCGAAATCATTAACCTTCACCTAATGCTTGTTTATAACTGAGAATTACAAAAGTAAACGATTAAGTATCAATTCTCATACAAAGTGATATAAAACAAGTCAATAACATAGGATAAATGATGCTAATAATATGTCGTTATTTGATGTCATCAAATATCCCCCCACTTGAACTTTACTTGTCCCCAAGTAAACCTTAGAATTAATCTTATGAAAATGTATCCTAAAAGATATTAGAATTTATTTTTATATTTAAGCATGTATTCATTTTTGTCATAATCACACAACCAAACACTTAACGAATTAGAAGTAAAATAAAATAATTTGATAAAAGCAAATCTAATCGTTTAACTGTCCAGTCGCGACGAATATTCTATCATAAGCTTGGCAAGTATACACATCTCCCCCACTAAAGCCAAGGAATAACAAGTCTAAAGCGGTAAAAAGGGTTTTTAGGCTTAAGGGTTAATTATTCTTAATCTCTATCGATCTCAAATTCCAGAAAAGGCGACAAAATCACAAATACATGATCGAATCCACGAACACGATACTTGCAATTGCTCAAATCCTTAACTCGAACAGGCTAAAGATAGGTCCAAACTTCACCAATAATAATATATCAAAAAGGGCGACAAAATCATAAATACATAGCCGAATCCACGACTACGATACTTAAGAATTCTCAAATCCCTAATCTCAATAAATCAAAGGTTTGGTTGGATAAAGAATAATACAGGGTATGGATAATATCTGAGATATAAATTGGTGTAAAAATAAAAAATAAACAAAACAAATAAATTAAAATCCTAAGTGTGGTTAATCACTATCCCAACCATCCCATGAATAAGACTCATATCATAGAATAACTCACGCTTTAACACTTGAAACACACGCTTTAGGTAGACACGAATTATACTCAACAAGATCTTAATCAAAGAATAAACCTTAGTTGACGTTCCCATAACTGCCAACTCCCATTCAATCCATAGATATAATACAACAATTAGTGGTGATATCGACCACTTAATACAAAACTTTACATAAGTTGGTTTAAATCAAACATCCAACTTTCTTCTTTTTTCTTTTTCTTTTCTATTTTTTCTATTTTTTTTTTTTTTTTTTTTTTTTTTTTTTTTTTGAGAAAAACTACTAACATAAACATAGATGTGTAAAATTTCACCACATCACTATAATGATAATTCTGGATAATTTCTCCATATTTTTCATAACTTCAGAAATAACGGTCATAGTGAAAATAGTAAACACACGAAAAATAAACTCAAAGATATACAATATTTACTTTCACTCCAATTTGCATTGTGCAATTTCCCGACCTAACCAAAGATAATGAATTACGCACGCGAACACAGGTAATGTAAGGAAACACACTTTGCCTAAAGCAATTAACCACGGATTTTAATCTACAGGGTAGGCTAAGGTGTAAGGGTGTAACGAAACATTTTAACAAAGGTGTAAGAAACGAAAGGAATGGCTCTGAGTGTTTTTCTAGGGGTATCTTACTCTAAAAATGAGAGTAACAAAAGGGTTTATACGGGGGTTAACTAACCAGTGTAGTTAGTTAATATCACATAACATATAAAGGCTATTTGGGTGTAATCCTAGAATTTTGCCAATTTAGACAAGTCATTCCAATTATATAAATAATACTTATTATGGTGGTCTCGAATAGTATACAAGCCAAGTTCTAAAGTTTACAAGTCACCGGCACACTCATAGATTTGTGAATTTTGAAAAATCACAATTTTTGAAAATAACGTTATGTGTGCAGCTATGCAACTTAGATTAAACAAAAACATGCTAAAAAAAAATTAAATTTTGATAATTTAGCATAGATTAAAGCATATTTTTAAAAATTTAGGACAAGTAACGTTCTAATTCTCCATCCCCCCACTTAAGTTAAACAACGTCCTCGTTGTTTGTATTTAAAATTAAAAACAAGAGATAGAAAGAATTAGAACGGAGAACTCCCCTGAGATTTGCTCGGTATGATCTTCCAATGTAAGTGTGCGAGCGTATAAAATGCGGGAGTCCATCAACATCTTCAATATTCCGGACCTGTAAAAATATAGAGACCACAGGAAAAACAAATCTCGAGAAACATCTCATTAATCATCGGTTAGAAAACGATAAACAAAAGAAAAACAAAGAACTGTATTCAATTCTGGCAGGTCGATACGCTGTATCTAAAAAGATAGATACTCCGCATTGATGTCAGCAAAACAAATCGGACTAAAGTATTCCAGATGATTCGATACGCCGTATCCATAGGGGTTGGATACGCCGCATCGAAGGCCTGGGACACACTCGACAGAAAATTAAATTGACATAAATTAAAAGATAAGCATGGGTTACCTCCCACGAAGCACTTGTTTTTGTTCGAGTCACGAGCCTGACTGCACCCTAATTTTCGGATTGTCAATCTTAATTATTACCTGAGAGATAAACAACCAAGAAAACTAGCAGTAACCAGGACACATTTTTTTATTTTTATTTTTTTTTAATAAAATTTAAACACATACAAAAGATTAAAAAAAAACGAAAAATATTTTTGGGGTCACGGAAAATCGATACGCCGTATCTAACAGACAATAGATACGCCGTATCGACATAAGTTAATACGCCGTATCCAACAGACAATGGATACGCCGTATTATCTTCCTGCAACATTTTTTTTATAAAAATTTAAAAGCAATTTTTTTTTTTTTTTTTTTTTTTTTTTTTTTTTTTGTGGCCACAGAACGTCAATGCGTCGCATTCACAGACAAGAATGCGCCGTATTGAATCCAGAAAGATGCGCCGTATTCACAGACAAGAATACGCCGTATCTCCCTTCTGAGACAGACACACAGAATATAAACAAACTAACAGGTAAACAAAACAAACACAAACATAAAAATACCAATAAAACTAGTAAAAAGATAAATTCACTCCCCGGCAGCGGCGCCAAAAACTTGATGTATTTTTTTTAGGTCTATAATAAACTACCAAGTTTTAAATTTATTTATTGCCGAACTAACCTATAGACTCTAAACACTCACGAGCAGTGTACCCGATCAATGTAGATAGTTTCTAGGTAAGCAAGGGTCGTTCACTAGGAGTGAGATTTCTAATATACTAATTCTAGAGGTATTCGACTCTCCTAAACTAACGTAAAGGGGGGTTCAGCCTGAGAGACTGGCACGGGTTTGGTTTTATTCTAACTAAACTAAGATAAACAAACAATACAAGTATGAAGACACCAAAGATAGGAAGAACGGGTTAGCCAAGTCTAATCCATTTTATAGTTATACATGCTTATGTCTACTTGTTTTAATTCATTCAATTGTTAATCGGCATATCAATTACGAAATTCTGTCACAATTAAGTAACTAGCCCTCGGGGCGGATATGACGAAAGATCATAGTGACTCGTCTAACATCAATACTAACTTATTGCTTTAAACCATCTAACCTAGTTCGGTATTACACGCTACTAGTCCTATTAGGTTGTAGACACGTTCCGTTTATGCCAAACAATGATTCCTAATAGAGATTCGGGTTAACACGCATATAACTCAACCAAAGCAACCACAATTACAGGTAGTTAAGTCACATCAATTAAAGTTATAAGGATCATAACCTAGTTACATAGACTTCTACTAGTTATAAGCAATAAACGAGTTTTTATCGACAAGCACCCAATCCAATAACAAAGTAAATCAAATCAACACAATCATATAAACTAATAAAACTTCATAAACATGGCTAACACCTAAGGGTGTTAGCCCATAATCTCTGTAACAAAGTACATAAACATAATCATAACGAATAAAGTATGAAACATAATGAATACGATACGCTAACCGAATGATTAAGTAATATAACAATGATTAGAGATGTTCTTCAAGGATGATTAGGTCTTCAATATTGATCTTCTACTGTTTGGAGAGGCTTTGATCGTCTGGGAATGCCCCTAAGGGTTCCCAAAGATGCCCTAATTCGTTAATGAGTTCGGTATTTATAGGTTCTGAAATCTGGGTCGATACGGCGCATCTATAGAGTTAGATGCGCCGCATCTATAAGTAAACGTAGCCTCCAAGTCTGAAACTGACCCAATACGGCGCATCTAAATACCAGATGCGCCTCATCTCTCAATACGGCGCATCTAAGGACCAGATGCGCCGCATCTCCTTCAGATACAGGTAGATCTCCTTTTTCTCTTTCCGTGGCCGCTTGAATCACCTAAAACGGAGTCCGGATGAAGATTTTATGGCCAAAATACGAAAGCATCTTCAAGTGTCGACTTGTAATCTTTACTTCTTCATTAAGCTTCTAATCTCCACTTGATTTCTTGGTAAGGATTGTGTATAGCCGATACGGCGCATCGGATTGGTCCGATGTGGCGTATCTGGAGTAGAACAAGTTGGTTCTTCTTCGTTGACCAAAGTTTCATATGCGACGCATGATAAAATCAGATGCGGCGCATGCTTCAAAGTCAGGCAATGGTCTTTAATCTCTTCAATTCAGCAGACTTTTCCAACTTGATTCATTTTGCTCCAATTTTCGTCCGAAATCATTAACCTTCACCTAATGCTTGTTTATAACTGAGAATTACAAAAGTAAACGATTAAGTATCAATTCTCATACAAAGTGATATAAAACAAGTTAATAACATAGGATAAATGATGCTAATAATATGTCGTTATTTGATGTCATCAAATACGTTCAAGGTGTTTATACGGTATAAAGAGAATGTGATTGCCGTTTTACTTCCAAATGCCATCATCTTTAACGTTTTTAAAACGGAAAAACGTTGTATTTTTTAAAATAAATACGCAACAATCTTTTAGAAAATAGGTAACCAAAAAAGCACAACAATCTTTTACTAAGTACAAAACCCTATTAAAGTAATATAAAAAAAAGAACAAAACAGAAAAAAATTAGAATCTACGAAATTAAAAATAAAATACACAACAATCTTTAAGAAAATAATTACACTAGAAAATATTGTGGTTTTTGGGTGACAAGTCGCTTAAAAGAAGTCGTTTGATTACATGCATGCCATTTGAATAACCGGACTGAAGTCAGAATTACTTTTGTCTATATACCACTTAGTATGGTTACAAATTTTCCATGTTTGGGTTGCGGATATTTTCCACGTGTCCGACAAAATAGTGATAATACAGTTGTGTTTTTTGCTCTTACTTATGGATATTTTGGTCATTTTAACCCAAGTTGTAAGCGCGTCTTCCAGCTTACAAGTTGGGAAGAACAAATATGAAGGCCTATAAGTTACATCAAAAAAACAACGTCACCGAATTGGCAATACGATGTTCTTGATCTCCCATCTGCCCAAAACACATTTTGTAATACGCCATCTTCATTTATGTCCATTGCAAAGTAAAAATCTTTATCCACCTCAGGCTTTTCTTTAAAATGCATGATAATTCCATGACATTCTTTGCCTAAGTTACATTTTCTCTCTTCACTAACAATAGTGGAACATTGAACTCGAGTGAGTTGATCCTCTTCACCACCTCTAAAGGCATTAACTAATCGTTTTCATCCTTTGTTGTTTGATGTTGTAGGGACTCTTTTGATAATCGGGTCCAACTTTATGCAAGGAATTGCCCCCTGTATTTCCCTAGCAACGTGTGCTCTTCTCATTCTATATATCCCTTCTGTGGCACTATATCTCCTACCCATGTTTGTCATCTTCATCAACCATTAAACATACATGCTTTTTACCACTTTGATGGCCAACGAGAGCCTGATTGATAGTAAGGCTTTCGTCGTCCATGCGACCTTTAAAAATAAAAGCCGTTACTCTTGACCGCATGGTCCAGGTAAGCTTTTTTCTTGGCCAGCTAAGTGGTATTGGGAATGCTTGTAATGTAAGGATGGAGGGTAGGCAGTTGAGACGCCTTTCTGCACAAAAACGGTTAGAAATTCACCATATTGATCGAAAGGACGCTCTAGGATGTTATGGAAGGGTGTTGAGAATGAAAAGGATTTGTGAGCGTTATTGTTTAGGGTTATTAGTCGTCATTTAAGAACGACTAACTGCTATTAGTAGTCATTTAAGAACATGTCTGGGCTGTGAGATGACCTTCTTGACGCTGCTTGCTAATCCACGTAATGTGTGAGTACATACTTGAATTAACGAGTATGTAAATGATGATCATCAGCAAATGACATTTTGTCATTAAGTGAAGACCTTGGTCATCATATTTGGTAAACAACATTATATTGTTATTCAGGAACCAGTTGTAAAAAATGGATAACATCTTCAACTTCTCTAAAACGGTTGTTGTGAGTTCGATTGCTGTGATACTCTATATCACAGCTTTGTGTTAAATGTCTTTATTGTTTTCTGTGGGGTTGGTTGGGCCTTCTTTCGTTGTAATAACCTTTTATATAGGAGGAACCACTGTTGTGTCACGTGTGAACAGTGACTTTGACTGAGTCTTAAGCGTCTAGGGACGTTGGATTAGACATAAAGTATAGTGTCTTGTCTTTTCAACGTCTTGGGAAGGTACACAAATTTGTGTTTATGAGATCCAATTTCAATGTCTTTGGAATGTCGGCTGAAATTTCCAAAGGTGGATAGTCTGCTCATCTGCCTTTAACTTTTTTTTTGGAAAGCCACTTTTTGGAGTCGAACCCACCACATCGGCAGGCCCTCATCCACCACGTACCCAGAGTATGTTGTCTGAACCGGGCCCACGCTGTCGTAGTGGGGACTTTTAACGACTTCCGGCCGGAAACTGGCCGTAGAAATTTGCCCAATTTTATAAAGTTGCCCATATTTTAGTTGCCCATTTTTTAAGTTGGTCATCTTTTAGTTGGCCATTTTAAAAAGTTGCCCATTTTTTAGTTGCCCATTTTTATAAACGTTGCCCATCTTTTAAATATTGCCCATTTTTATAAACGTTGCCAAATTTTGCCATGTAGGTTGCGCTACAGTTCACACAAGTACATCTACTTTATTTTATTTTAATGCCACTTGATAGGTCTAATCAGAGGCTATTTGTACTTCATCAACATCATTAGAATTAGGATACGATTACCATAGGTGTATTAACATTTCAGTTTCCTTTAATTTTTATGTGTTTCTTTATTTAGTTACGAGTATTATTTATTTTTATTTTTTTTTCATGCCGTTTACAACTACAAACCAACCAAGAAACCGTCCATAGTGAAGAGGACGAGGTGGCTGAAAGTGTGGTGGTGCCGCAAAATTAAGAGGATGAGCAGCAAAATGTGGTGGATCAGCAAAATGTTGTGGTGCCTCAAAACTAGGGAGACCATCAAGATGGGGTGAAATGCATGGAAGCAGTTTAGGATGACGGTGTTTTTATGTTTTTACTTTGTTATTTATGGTAATCCAAGAGGAGACCGAAATAGATTTTCAAATAGTAAGAAATCTGTTTGATGTTGTTAAAGATCTGAATGCAAGGAAGCACAGTTTAAGACATTCGAAAAAACGGCATTCCTTGAAAAGATAAAGAAACTTTGTTGAAGGTTTTATTGTTAGATTCCACCATATGCTATGGTGACTTTAGTGTGTTTAAGTTGAAAGTAATAATGTTTTCGTATCTGTGTATGATAAGATGCATGAAATATTTTGTATCAATCATATGGCTATGTATCAATCAGTTGGCTATAGTTTGAATTAGTCTGATTTATGAGCGCGTGAAATTAATTATGAGATCCACTTAGATTTTGAAACCCTAATTCAAGCGATTTGGGGAGTTTTTACTCCGTTCAGATAAGAAATTTACACAACATCTATTCACTTACAAATCAAGCAGTAGATTCCACCACTTACAACGCCAGCAGTAGGACCCTCTCAGCAGTAGAAATTTTATCCAAGCAGTAGGAACTTTCTAACTAGCAGTAGAATATCTGCTCACGAGCAATAGCAAGTTCCCCAATTTTGTAAAGCTGCCCATTTTTAAGCTGGCCATCTTTTAAAAATTCACTGTTTTTTAAAAACGTTGCCTAATTTGGCCATGCAGGTTGCGCTACAGTACACACAAGTACATAAACTTTATTTTATTTTAATGCCACTTGATAGGTGTAATCATAATCAATGCGAATCCTAAATGTATGTGTCATATTTGGCATTGCCTTTTCATAAAAATGGAAAGTTAATTAGTACTTGATTATAGGCACCTACAATTGGCTTTTCATTTTGGGCAACAAAATATTGTGTATGCTTGTAGACAGCTGTACTTTGGGCAACTAGATTTGCTTATATAAATCTTCACCATATAAAACACAAACATCACAAGCCAAGAAAATAAAAATAAATAAATAAATAAATAAAAAATAAAAAAAATAAATAACAAAAAATGAATTCTTGCACAACAGATAAGTTCAAGGTGTTTATACGGTATGAAGAGAATCTGATTGCCGTTTTACTTCCAAATGCCATCAATTTTGGCAATCTTGTGAAGTATGTATGGAAAAAGGTGAATGTTAACGATGTAAACGCAATTCTTTTATCTTACAACACCGGTGCAACAAAAAGGAACCTACTTAATGACGTCGACCTCGAAGTTTTCAAAAATCTTGTTTTTGGGACGCCGTCACATGAGCAGACAATAAACATATACCACGCTTTAGATCTTAACTGTATGCCAATCCAACCCCAACCACCCACTTTTGATTATACCCTTTCAAATAAGAAAAAAGGTGGTCTAAAAGTTCATGATATGTTTCAAGATAAGGAAGAGTGCATGTATGAGATAAGTTTCATAAGTTTTTTAAAGTTGTCCATTTTCTAAGTTGCCAATTTTTTAAGTTGCCCATCTTTTAAGTTTGCCCATCTTTTAAATTGCCATTTTGCAAGTGTGATTGACTTACTTACCCTGAGAAGTCATCATTACACCTGTCAGTTGCAGACAATAGTTGATTGCATCGACACTGCCAAAAGTCTTTCTAGAGTTTTTGCATTTAATAGCATTAAATGGGAACTGCCCAATTTTACCTCTCAAGTTTCCAGGCAATTTTTAGTGTATGTTCAATTTCACAATCAAATCAAAATTATAAAAAATTAAAGTGGCTTTCCAAAATAAAATGTTAAAGGCAGTTGAGCGGACTCCCAACAAGTTTAAACACAAATTTGGCAAAATTAGGCAATGTTTTAAAAAGGCATTTTATAGCGCAACCTACATGGCAAAATTAGGCAATGTTTTAAAATGGGCAACTTTAAAAATTGGGCAACTTAAAATGGGCAACTAAAGTTGTCCATTTTCTAAAGTTTCATAAGTTTTTTAAAGTTGTCCATTTTCTAAGTTGCCCATTTTTTAAGTTGGCCATCTTTTAAGTTTGCCAATCTTTTAAATTGCCATTTTGCAAGTGTGATTGACTTACTTACCCTGAGAAGTCATCATTACACCTGTCAGTTGCAGACAATAGTTGATTGCATCGACACTGCCAAAAGTCTTTCTAGAGTTTTTGCATTTAATAGCATTAAATGGGAACTGCCCAATTTTACCTCTCAAGTTTCCAGGGGTTATACTATACAAGCCCCCCGATGATGTCAAATCATAGGGGACAAAGGGAATCTTCCTTTTATTTTGCAGTATAACACAGTTTTCTGTCAGTTTCTGTTCCATATTTCTGACAGTTTTTAGCGTTTGACATATTAAACTTTATATTTTCTGTTCCGTACTTTCAGGTTTATAGTTTTTTTATATAAATAAATAAAAATAATAAAAATTAAAAAAAAAAACAAAAAAATCAAAAAAAGGGGGGGGGGGGGCTTGGATAACAAAAAAAGGGGGGGCTTGTATAACTTGTCCCGTTTCGAGGCAATTTTTAGTGTATGTTCAATTTCACAATCAAATCAAAATTAAAAAAATTAAAGTGGCTTTCCAAAATAAAAGGCAGTTGAGCGGACTATCCACCTTTGGAAATTTCAGCCGATACTCCAAACAAGTTTAAACACAAATTTGTGTACCTTCCCAAGACGTTGAAAACTCAAGACAATATACTTTATGTCTAATCCAACATGCTAGGTAGGCATCCAGCTACAAGTTTAGGCACGTGACCAGACGCATAAGACTAAGGGAACGTGACTGTTCACACGTGACACAACAGTGGTTCATCCTCTATAAAAGGTTATTACAACGAAAGAAGGCGCAACCAACCCCACAAAAAACAATAAAGACATCTAACACATAACACATAGAATAATACAGAGTATCACAGCGACCGAACTCACAACCACCGTTTGAGACAAGTTGAAGATGTTATCGTTTTCTTACAACTGGTTGCTGAATAACAATATAAAGTTGCTTGCCATATATGATAACCACGGTCTTCACTCAATGCCAAAACGTCATTTCCTAATGATCATCATTTACATACTCGTTAATTCAAGTATGTGCTCACACAATACGTGGGTTAGCAAGCATCGTCAAGAGGGTCATCTGACGGCCCACACATGTTCTTAAATGACTACTAATAGCAGTTAGTCGTTCTTAAATGACGACTAATAACCCTAAACCATAACGCTCTACAAATCCCACTCATCTAAACACCCTTCCATAACATCCTAGAGCGTCCTTTCGAACAGTATGGTGAATATCAAACCGTTCTTGTGCAGAAGGGCGTCTCTGCAAGCATTCCCAAAACCACGGAAGGGAGATATAGAATGGGAAGAGCACTTTTGCTGGGAGATACAGGAGGCATTTTGTTGCATAAAGTGCCATACTTGCACCTGATTATCAAAAGACTCCTTACAACATGAAGGACCAAGTAACGGTGGGAAGAAGTTAAAAGACCAAAGCGGTATATAGACAAAAGTAACCATACGAAGTGGTATATAGACAAAAGTAATGCTGACTTCAGTCCGGTTATTCAAATGGCATGCATATAATAAAACGACTTCTATTAAGCGACTTCTCGCCCAAACACCACAATATTTTGTAATGTAATTACGTATTTTCTAAAAGATTGTTGTGCACTTTATTTTTAATTTGGTAGATTTGTAATTTTTTTATGTTTTGTTCATTTTTTTATGTAACTATGATAGGGTTTTCTACTTGGTAAAAGATTGTTGTGCGTATTTGGTGACCTATTATCTATAAGATTGTTGCGTATTTATTTTTAAAAATACAACGTTTTTCCATTTTAAAAACCTTACAATATATGGGTTTGCAAAGTAGAAACAATAAATAAAGTAGATGACACATATATATTGGAGGGGAGGGGTTATATCGACGGGCCCTATTTTTATATATGGACGGTGGCTATTTGGCTATTTGTGGCTATTTGTACTTGTTGTCAGCTTTTGTCTTCTTTTTTTTTTTTTTTTTTTTTTTTTTTTTTTTTTTTTTTTTTGATAGAAATATATAATAATGTATTGTATATGTATAATGTTTTGTATATTTGTGTTTAATAATGTTTTGTATAATTATTTTTTTGTATAATAGCACGTTAAATATTGCTACATTAAATAACTACAACAACAACTGTTATTATTAAATTGAACGACAACGTCAACACATTATTTAAAAACAACAACATCTACGACATATGAATATTTAAAGGGGGGAGTTATAAAGACGGGGGCTATTTGTTATGTTTTTTTTTTTTTTTTTTTTTTTTTTTTTGTATTTTGTTTGTTTTGTAATATTTGTTTGTATAAATGTTTTTTGTATTGTGTTTATTTGTTAATTATTTTGTTTGTGTAATTCTACGACATATTGAATATTTGTTTGTATTTTGTTTGTGTAATGTTTTTTAATTTAATTATTTTTTTTCGAAATTAAATTTGTTTTTGAAATTAATTTTTTCGAAATTAAATTTTTTAGAAATTTTTTTTTCGAACATTATTTTTTTTTTGAAATTAAATTTTTTTTTAAATTATTTTTTTTTTCGAAATTAATTTTCTTTAGAAAAAATTATTTTTTTTTCGAAATAATTTTTTTTTAAATAATTTTTTCTTTTTGTCGAAAAAAGAGGTACATGACAAAAATTAAATGCAAAAGTAAATATTTACTTTTTCTAACCCATGAGAATTAAATGTTTTGGGTACCACAAAACAAAACAAAAACAAAAACAAAAAAATAAAAAAATAAAAAAAATAGCAGCAGTAAAAAGGTGGCAGAGAGAGCAGAAAAGGTGGCAGAAAAAGTAGCAGCAGTAATAGGGGTTGGGGGTAGACCCCGTTCCTATAGTAGGACCCTGGAGTCTAATTGATTATGATTACACCTACAGGTTGAAGTGCCATTTAAAAAAATAAAGTAGATGTACTTGTGTGAACTGTAGAGCAACCTACATGGCAAAATTGGGCAACGTTTAATAAAATTGGGCAATGTAAAAAAGATGGGCAACTTTAAATTGATGCATCGTTGTGGCTAGACAACATTTCAGTATTTTAGTCGTCAGGCGTTCAGAAGAATATATAGGAGTCTCATTAATTATGACAGATGAGCTTGATAGAGTGCTTTGCGGATATCTGACGACCATGTTTCAAGCTTCTGTCCAAGATAGTATGTTTGTACAAAAGGGTACAAGTACGTAGTGTTTGTTAAGTTGATTACCTTGAAGGTTTTTGTAACCCTGTTACTTCCACCATAACCGTATACATATATTGAAGTGTTTGTTGACATAATTCGTTTGTTTACATAGTCTTCTTCTTACCATTGAACGATACATTCCGCATAGTGTTTAATATTGTGTCAATTCGATAACAGTTTGTTAGGAATTATTAGAATAATGTTTATTTTCATTGCTGCTGTTAGTGTAGTTTGATTCCTGCTGGCAGTGTTAGTTTCTGCCGGTTATGGTTCTTGCTGGTAGCATTGTTTAGTTTCTGCTGGCAGTGTTTGTTACTGCTAGTCATGGCGTATTTTTTGTATGTTTGTTAGAGTTATTTTAGGAAGAGAAACATACGACATTGTGTTTTGCTGGTCATGGCGTATTTTTTTGTATGTTAGCGTTGTTTTACACCTACAGGTTGAAGTGCCATTTAAAAAAATAAAGTAGATGTACTTGTGTGAACTGTAGAGCAACCTACATGGCAAAATTGGGCAACGTTTAATCAAATTGGGCAATGTAAAAAAGATGGGCAACTTTAAATTGATGCTTCGTTGTGGCTAGACAACATTTCAGTATTTTAGTCGTCAGGCGTTCAGAAGAATATATAGGAGTGTCAGATATGCCTAACAACTGTAATATTTGGAGTATTCTTAGAAGATTGGTATGCAGTGCTGCAGTGTATTTTGTATGGCAGGAAAGAAATAGGAGAATGTTCAAGAATGAAAAAATAGATGATCAAATGGTATTGCAAGCAATCAAAAAAACTGTTAAGACTTAAATTGATGAGCTTTCAAGTAAAAGATTCAAAGTGTGTAAAGGAGGTGGAGGAAAGATGGAGTGTAAAGTTTCAAAGAATTGAGAATAAGTAGTAGAATCAGTGAAGTATGAGCATGTTTTATTCCAAAAGTTTTATACCAAATACTGTATAAAGATTTATAAAAATACTGTATAAAGATTTATAAAAATTGTTTTATTCCAAAACTTTTAGCAAAAACTGCTTAAAGCAAGACGACATTGGAGTTCAATTGGGTTTAATGAGCACAGTATTTTGGTACCCAAAAGGTCTATTTAAGTTGCCCAAAATAGTTATGGCATAACTATTGTTGCTCTATTGTTATTTTGGTACGTCGGTTGCAAACCATGACAAACATAAACAAGTAAAAAAATACAACAAAATAACAACATAACATAGTACAATTACTAAGTTTTCTGCTGAAATGATAAACCACAACGATGACTAAATAGTAGCCAATAATTTGAAGGTTACATGTTAACGAACGCCTTCCATTGATGACAATAACAAGGTTCCTAAGGCGAATGACACTAGACTTCGAAGCCATACTGAAAACATGTCAAACGACGACGCTGGATCCATAACTTCATACCTTCTCAAACCGGAGGTAAACCTGTTCACATAAATGTATGAAATTAGTGTTAACGTTTTAACATGTGTAAGTGTACTAGACAATATTTGTGAGTGTCAGTATATAATACAAATGCAATTGAATGATAGCTTAAAATGTAAACGTACTATACAACGCACGGTCTGGGAGGTTTGCCAGAAGAAGAGATTCTTTGTAAGGAGCGATGTAGAATGAACCAGCATTTCCTTCAATTCCCAAACTAACAAACTGTCCAACCTGATGATCGTAGACAAAAATTGTGTTACCCAAAATGTTTCCGACATTGCCTTCCACTATTGGAGCTTGCCTACTTGTAAAGCCAATCAGCCTAATCGCCATGGGGGTAGGGATGCAGAATAGATTTAAAAATCGTGTTACGGATGCACCATCCACCTCCAAAAGCCATGCGCTGAACAGTGGGACCTCAGAATTCATGATCATACCAGAAAGCACAAGAGAGTTTCCTAGCTCGTGAACAGAAAAAGAAACTTGCATTACCACTTTCAAAAGAGAAGGTATCTCTATGACGTGAAATTGGCGGGTAATCATATCAAAAGAAATCAAAGTGTAATCCTTGTAGGGACCCCCCTTTGCACTATGTAACCTTTCAGTGCCACCCCAATAGATAAAACGACCCACAACTGCCTGACTTTTTCTTTTCAATCTTATTAGGGGACGTGGCAAGTCAAAATCTTGGACACGTGACCAGGTCTTAGTGTTCAATGAAAAGACTGACACATACCAAAAACCAGTTTTGAAAACAGGATAAGATACCTTGACAATTTTCGGGTCTAGAGTGTCCGGACGGACACCAAAACCGAAAGCAATCTTTGAACATTCTATTTGGTTATTGTAAAAAGGGATGAATATGCAAACAGATTTTCTTATGGATGGGTTCCAAAGAACAGCCATCATGTTAGTACCATACATAAAGCACGTAAGGCCGCTAGAAGTGCCTAAAGGCATCATAGATGCAAGGTTTAGATGTGAATCATATAGGGAAATGGTTAAATTTTTAGCTACAGATGTCATAAAACCTGTATGACCCTGATCAAATGTTAGATTAAAAAGACACTCATCATTGGGACGAGCACCGTATGAAGTGATGAAGATTTGTGAATCTATGATTGCCTTCCATATCTTTGAAACACTACGTATCTGGAGTATACCTTTAACTAGTACCCTATTCAAGATATCTATTTAAACATCCAAAGGTATGTTGTCAGACATAGTTTAAATAGTTTGGAGGAAATGGGTGGGATATAGGTAGGATGTATAAAGTTGTTGTGTATGAGAAGGCAATGGCTAAAATGACACACATATATATTTGTCTCATTGATTATGATTGCACCTGTTAAGTGGCATTAAATTAATAATTTTAAAGTAGATGTACGAGTGTGTACTGTTGCGCAACCTAAATGCCTTATTTAAAAAGATGGGCAACTTTAGAAAATAATTTAAAAATAAAAAAAAAAAAAAAAAAAAAAAAAAAAATCAGGAATTTTTAAAACATGGGCAACTTAAAAAGATTCTGCTGCTTCTAAAACTTTTTACAAATTTTCACGCTGTTTTGCAAATTTTTGTAATCCTGCTGCTTGGTTTGAAAGTTAAGGGACTGTTTTGTAACTTGGCGCCAATATAACCCGAATTAGAATCCGAACGGTAATAAATCACAATTGGATCACACAATTCACTTTGTGCGCACAAATTTCACTTTAATACAAACCCTAACACACCTGTTATCATCTGATTGTCGGTACCCCCAAATTGAAAACCATAATAAACAATGGCGGAAAGGAAATACTCAAGCAGCCACAATCAGGTTGCATTTCTTGAAAAGGTCCCAGGAGCTGAAGCATTTGCTGACGTTATTGACTTTCTTAATGCTACTCACCTTAGGTATGCATTAACAGAAAATCCCACTATATACAAATCCCATATGGAACAGTTCTGGTCCACTGTTAGGACCCAAACAACAAAAATTGGTGAACAGCAATTAATGGCTATGGTAGATGGCAAACGGATAATTATTTCTGAATCATATGTAAGAAAAGCTCTTAACTTTTTAGATGAAGAAGAGATAATTTGCCTTGAAAATGATGTCATTTTTAAAGAACTTGAGAATATGGGTTATGAGAAGAAAAAGGATGTTTTAACGTTTTATAAACCTCTTCTCTGCCCACACTGGAAATTTCTTATTCACACCATTCTCCATTGTCTGAGTCCTAAAACTACAGCGTGGAATGAGTTCAGTTCAAGGCAAGCATCTGCTATTATTTTTCTGGCCACAGGAAAACCCTTTAATTTTTCGGCTATAGTAATGGATGGCTTCAAAATAATGTTTCAGGAGAACATTACATTTACCCTAGGTTTTTGCAATTGATTGTGAATAAGCAACTATCAAAGCCTAAGATTCATAAAAGGCCCTACAGAACTCCTATGCTTAAAAGGAAATTATTTTCTTATTTGAAAAAAAGTGGAAAAGGCTTCTCTGGGACTATTACTCCATTGTTCCCACATATGTTGCAATTGGCTGCCACTCAGGGTCAATGTGCTGAAATCACAACACCTACACATCCCACACCCACCTCTGAACACTCATCATCTCACCCTCATAATACCCAAACACCTAGGATTTCACTGAATAAGAACACAGAGTTTCATCAGACCAGTGTTAGGATAGATGCAAATGAGGCTGCCACAGGTGTGGGAGGTGGAATGATGGAAGGGGATAACACTACTGATCCTGGCTTAGTAGGTGGGCAGGTAAGTGTTAACATAAGTAAGACCCTGAGCATGGCAACACCAACTGTGCAAGGTTCTCATGAACCTGAATCAAATGATGAAAATCCTAGTCAAATGGCAAAAATGGGGAGCTCAGGTGATCAACCCAGGTTTCATACTGACTTTGAACCCAATGATTCAACTGTCAGGGAAGGTAATACATCCAGACGTGATGAGGGTAGGAATGCAACTGAGGAATTGAGGGACACCCAAAATGTACAAGATGACAATTCCAGCGATCAGCCTGACGGGGCAGATAAGACTAGCCTTATGGAGGAATACATGACAAGATGTAGGACACTAGAATCACAAGTTCTTGATCTCACACAAACAGTCAAACAAATGAAGATGAGAATTAACCTTTTGAAGGGAAGGCAGAGGTCTAGAACAAGGGTATTCAAAAGGCTCAAGAAGGCTGGAACGGCACATAGGGTGAGCTCTCCTGAAGGTTGTCCTAGCAATGAGGGAAATGATCAGGTTGATATGGATGTGGATAGTGGTATTGGGGCTAATCTAAAGACTTCAAATGCTGAGCAGTTGGTTAAAGATTCTACTGATGAGGTAATTAAACCTACTGCTAGTACTGAAGATGATGATGTTAGCTTGGCTCAGGTGGTCGTCCCACTAAATACTAGCAAATCATCAACACCAAAACAATCAACACCACCACCAGAATCACAATCACAAACACAACCTACATCAGCAGCTGAACAACAACCTCAACCACAACTCCAACCAACAACTAATCAGACAAATCCGTCACCGACACTTCCTAGAGCTCCCGACAAAGGAGTTACCATAAGAGAACCTACTGCTGAACAGAAATCATCATCACCACAACAACAACATCCATCACCACAACCAAAACAATATGAACCTCAACATCAACCAAAATCAATATCACAAACTCAACCTATAACATCAAAACAAACAACTGCATCTACAACAAAACAACCAACTACAAAACCTGTAATTCCAAGGGTTCCTGTCAAGTGTGTAAGTGTAACTATTAGAGAACCCACTCCATATACGAAACCCACACAACCACCTACATACACTGTGGAAGCCAAAGGAAAGATGATGGAAGAGTTAGAAAATGCTCATGATTCTGCATATGTCCCATATCATCGTTGGCCAAAAGAAATTCAAGCAATACATCCAGAACGGGCTAAGTTTGAAGAAAGGTTCAATTCTAGGGATGATGTAAAGGGTAAGTCTAGAATTGGTGTCAAAGGATCTGGGAAAGGCAAAGAAATGATGGTGGAAGAGTCTGAAAAGGCACATGGTCATCTTTCGGCAGAAGAGATTAAGGATAAACCTGATGCAGACCAGGCTAAAAACCTAATGCTGAAGAAGTGGAGGTGGATAAGAAAAGTAAAGAAAAAGAGTCAAAGTCTAAGTGTACAATTGGTGTGAAAAGAACTGGGAGAAGAATGAAAACGATGGCCAGAAGGAAGAAGAGAACTAGGCGATGTGGTAGTGAGTAGTTCAGAAGGCATTGATGAAACAGGGTATAAAAAGAAAGAGACGGTTGATTTACAACTGGTGACCCAGGTTGTGTCTGATGATGATGACCTGTTTGAGGATACTGCTCCTTCGGCAGTTAAATCTCCGGTTATTGGATGGAAAGCTGGTTATGATGGGAAAGTTCCTTGGTTTGAGATACGCAGAGTTGCTGGAAGAATGCAAAGGTTTAAAACAATTCCTCAAATGCTTAAACACATTGACAGAAAGGATTTGGTTAACCTGTCGGCATTAATGAAGAACAAGTATGGAAATGGAAAACCAACAGATGAGCTTGATAGAGTGCTTTACGGATATCTGACGACCATGTTTCAAGCTTCTGTCCAAGATAGTATGTTTGTACAAAAGGGTACAAGTACGTAGTGTTTGTTAAGTTGATTACCTTGAAGGTTTTTGTAACCCTGTTACTTCCACCATAACCGTATACATATATTGAAGTGTTTGTTGACATAATTCGTTTGTTTACATAGTCTTCTTCTTACCATTGAACGATACATTCCGCATAGTGTTTAATATTGTGTCAATTCGATAACAGTTTGTTAGGAATTATTAGAATAATGTTTATTTTCATTGCTGCTGTTAGTGTAGTTTGATTCCTGCTGGCAGTGTTAGTTTCTGCCGGTCATGGTTCCTGCTGGTAGCATTGTTTAGTTTCTGCTGGCAGTGTTTGTTACTGCTGGTCATGGCGTATTTTTTGTATGTTTGTTAGAGTTATTTTAGGAAGAGAAACATACGACATTGTGTTTTGCATCCAATTCCAAAGAAAATAGTTAATACAAGATCCATAGAGGATCAAAGTCTTTTAGTCATTGTCTTCTTCAACTCTTGTGTTTAGTTTCCGCATAAGCACAAGTTTATTATACAGAGATTCTCATACTAGTTGGCTTGTGTTTAAATAAGCTATGTACAAGTTCTTTTGGCTCAAAGATCTATCAAGACGCACGATCCTACACAGTTTCTATACATATTGTTTTACATTCATATCTAAGATAATTAACAAAGATCTATCAAGGGCTCATCTGGGATCAACACCAAATCATAAAGTTTTTTCTTGAATTAAACTATCTTCTTCCTCATAGCTTGACACTGATCATAGATTCTTTGTAGTAAATCCTTAACCACATCCGATTGTTGTTCACACCTGAGTTTTGAGGTAAGCATCACCCTTAAGACTTCAAAACTCAGTGGATATTCCAATTCAGCTAACATGAAGATATATACTCCACTCTGTGTTGACAGATGATGCACATTGCAGGAACTATAAAACTTCCATGTCAGATTTTGATGCAGTTGGTGAAATGCACTGATGTAGTAGGTGCTTGTATGTAGCATGAAATGCACGGGTGAATCCTACTGCTGGTGAAATTGAAGCTGCTGCTGCTCCTACCTTATTCAAATTGTTGGGTTACATGTTATTGACCGGTTACAAACAACAACGATTACTAGATAATAGTAAATTGTATTTTGGGTTACAGATTTATAAATCAAGTCTACTACCTTTCAAATACCATTAAACATTGTTTATTAACTCCTTGTGCTTCCAGAAGTATTGAAGCATCCGCTCACGGTATGCTACCGCTGTTTGAAGCGGGTCATCTACTTCCAGTGGTTGGTTGCGGCACAATCTGTATAAAATAATACATACCCATACACCGCAATCGCCATATACGTCTGCTTGTTTTGGAACTGCAGGACACTGGTATGTTATTTTATATTCCTCGGCTGATATGCCCTTGCTCGCCAATATACCCTGCTGATCCAGATACATGGTAAGTTGTTTTGGAAAAATTCTTTTCAAAGTTCTCCACCACCGTGCACCATTGCCGTGTACGAACCCAAGAGTGTCATAAAATGAAACAACACCACTACGTAGGTGAAGCTCAGCGAGACACCAGTGTTTATCAGGTTCATTCACGGGAAAATAAACCTAATATAGACAAACAAATGTACATATTATTATGCATACAGTTAAAATTATATTTAAAAAGGATTGTGGCAAACTAACCTTTTCAACATCTCGCCAAGCCACAGGGTAGCTTGTTCCATCTGAATAATGACTATACATCTGACCAGCCAAGATATGTCGGGCGAACAGAGAACCTGCCAAGGTCCAATCTGCATTGCTTGGTCTAAGAGACCACATAAGGTCAAACCATATATCCAAGTGCTGTGTACACAAAACAAAAATTATAAAACTTATAGTGGTTACTCAATCAAAAGTATATACAAATGTATATGACCAGATAGTGATGATGGTTCCTTACATAGTCATACAGCCAACCGCCTTTACAATCTTCAAGACATGCCAACGCTAGCCAAAAATTCATATCAGAAACAATGTTACGACCGCCCCATGGAAACTTAAAGCTTTTTGGTTTTTTTTGCTTTAAATAAACACGAAGCGAATCAAGCAGAGACACCTTGTCCTTTTTTAATTTGGGATGTCGAGTCAGATCCTAAAATAAACAAATAAATGATTAACAATTAACGAATCATAATATTGTTAATTTAAGAATAACAAATCAGACTACCTCTACAAAAGGATCTGGGTTGGCCGAATAGAACTCAGTAATTGACCGAGTTCTTGGGTTTCCAGATACGTCCTGAAAAGACACATACCATATATTAGCATAGGCCAACCATATATTGATTTCAGTATCAATGTTTTACGATGCTTTACATCTATAATGACTATAGCCTCAATCAACTTCTTTCTGCAAGTAGCTGCTCTTGTCAGTCGTGCGGGTTGGACGTTGTCTGAATTCGGAGATCCTAAAAACTTATCATGCTTTGATTTAAAGGCTTTAGCCACTAGAGCAACTTTAGCCGCCTTTTTTTTTCTTTTTGATTGTCTTCCTTTTGCGTTCAGAAAAAACGGAGTCCAAGCAAGGTTTGTCATTGGGACCGACCACATTTGCATACCCTTGGTTGGTGAGTGTTTGTTGAAATGGTGTTATTTGATCTTGCTGCATAGCATAGGTTGTAATTAACACCGACCACAAGACATAGAAAGGAACAATTATTAACCTTTTTAAAATTAAAGTAAACCATGTACCTCAACATATGTCTGCAATGGGGTTGTTTGTTCTTTATGCTCGCAAATAGCATTTGCATTCTCAACACCCTTACCATTTTCATTATCTAACGGTACTTCTTCTAACGAAACACTAGTGACATCCGCTTCGTCGTTTACATAATTCATGACATCATCATACGCCACCGGATGATCCTGGTACAATAAAGATGTATAAATAAATAGGCAAATAAGGAAGCTTGTATGTTGCGAAAGTATTTTTTCAAGATAACATACATCAACGTAGACGAAGGATGTTGTTTGATTAGTGTCCTTCTCATGGAATGCCACAACTTGATTCGCAGGTTGATCATGATCAAGAGCAGGGAAGTCAGGGGTAACCCCTAATTCACATGCTTTTACAAGAACGTCCATCCCACCCACCTGAGATTCGTTGTAGCCTTGCTGCCCAACATCAATGTCAATTTCCATGTGATGGGCTGCAACACTGGTCGTAACACCAGTATCAGCTTCACAAGCTAATGACGTGGCCTGTAGTTGACGAAATAATACAACATTTAATGAATTAAATGTACGATTAAAGGGTAAACATTAACGGGGAAATGAGATACTTATAAACGTATGCCAAAAAAAGACAAAGTAAAAGTAAACCTTTAAGCAAACAGGATTGTCAACTTCCATTGGATGAGCATGATCGACATCCTCATCAGCATGATCATCATCAACATCTTGGCCCGTAACACCATTATCAACATCATCTTCACAACGTGATGACGGGGTCTGTAGTTGACAAAATGATATAAGTGTAATACTTAACGAGGAATTGATCTTCGTATAAAGTTAGGAGAATAAAAAATATAAGGTGAATAAAAACCATGTAAATATCAGGGTTGACATCAGACTTGAATGGAAAATCTGGATCATCGGTGTTTTCGTTAAAAACTGTCTCTAACTCTGAAAATTTTGTTTTCACCTTCTGAAACAGCTCGCGAATGTCTTGTTTAGGGACAGACGCTATGTGCTTCGCTATCAACGAAATATCATTTTGCAAATCAAATATCTTGCCCAATATAGGATTTGTTCCAAAAATCTTTTCATCTTGCCCTTCGCATGATTGGACACCATTTGCGTTTTCAACATCATTTTTATCTAAAGTTTCTAAACTTGGTGCTTCATGTTGATCGTCTGCGCTACCAGCTTGTTGGTGATCCTCTGATCTACGAAGTTGGTTGTGATCGTCTGCGGTATCAGGTTGGCGGTTGATGCACGTGATGTGTCGTTGCGGTTTTAGCAGTTTTAAAGCCTACTCAAGTTTTAAATTTATATTTAGCCGACTTATCAATAACACACACACTTAACGAGCAGTGTACCCGGTCAGTATGAAGATAATGGTAAGTAGAGTGTCGATCACTAAGAGTGGAACGTATTATCTAGTTATTCTAATCAGTATTTTAATATCCTAACGCAAGGGGGTTTCAGCCTGAGAGACTGGCACAGTTTTGTTTGCAATTAAATGATAAAATAAACCAATAGGCACGAATCAGCAAGTAGCACACACGTACACAGATAGATACTCGAGACAATAAGAGGGCTGTCCTTATGATTAAGTAGATTGTCACTTGTTTTATTGATAGCTTTATATGAAGTGTATGTAATTAATCCTTTCTCGTTGGTCCTATTCTCATCGGCGAGTAAACCCTTAATGATTACTTATGTCTAAAAGTTATTCCTAAGTGATCAATTTAGAAACAACCGTGGGAGCCACATCTTGTCCCGCAGTCGGATGCCCGCAAGCCACTAATAAACACAGAGGTTATCAATGCACTAATAAGTAGTAACCAAAGACATCAACATATAAACTTTAATTGATGGGAAAGCAAGTATTAAAGGGAGTGCAATCTTTCGTTGTCACATTACACAAGCCACCAATCCTGATGAATTAAAGTTTGCTAACACAATAAAACAAAACTACTTAATGAATTAAATACATGCAGCACCTTCTTACAGCTCTTGTATCTTCGATTTGGGTGTGTCTTGTGCTGCCTCCTTGACTGAATTCGTCCTTTTGCTCTGCTGTCCGAACTTCGGTTTTTGGGTTTCGAACTCTTAAATTCGTCTGGTCTACGGGGTATTTATAGTTTCTGTCTGAGGGAAGATGCGGCGCATCTACTAAGTAGATGCGGCGCATGTACTTAACTTCGCGTGGGGTCCAAGATTATAATATTCAGGAATATTCGTACACCGCCAGAAGATGCGGCGTAACTCTTGATTAGATGCGGCGCATGTCCTCTTGTATCTTGGATCGTATCTGGTGATATCTTGATAGAGATGCGGCGCATTTCGAGAGTGAGATGCGGCGCATCTGGAGCAGAATTGACTTGATCTTGTCCATGTCAGTAGACTTCCACTTTATGCACGTTTTGCTCCATTATTAGTCCATAATCGCCAAGTTTCACCAAATGCTTGTTTTTACCTGAGAATTACAAAAGTAAACGATTAAGTATCAATCCTCATACATAATATAGTAAAACAAGTCAAATTAATAGGATAAATGATAGTAATAAAATGTACTTATTTGAGTTCATCAAATATCCCCCACTTGAACTTTACTTGTCCCCAAGTAAACCTTAGAATTTCATTTATGAAAATTTATCCTAAAAGATGTATTAGGATTTATTTTTATATTTAAGCATGTATTCGTTTATTTCATAATCACACAACTAAACACTTAACGAATTAGAAGTAAAATAAAATAAGTCGATAAAAGCAAATCTAATCGTTTAACTGTCCAGTCGCGACGAATATTCTATCATAAGCTTGGCAAGTATACACATCTCCACCACTAAAGCTAAGGAATAACAAGTCTAAAGCGGTAAAAAGGGTTTTTAGGCTTAAGGGTTAATTATTCTTTTTTACACTATCGATCTCAAATTCCAGAAAAGGCGACAAAATCACAAATACATGATCGAATCCACGAACACGATACTTGCAATTGCTCAAATCCTTAACTCGAATAGGCTAAAGATAGGTCCAAACTTCACCAATAATAATATATCAAAAAGGGCGACAAAATCATAAATACATAGCCGAATCCACGACTACGATACTTAAGATTGCTCAAATCCCTAATCTCAATAAATCAAAGGTTCGGTTGGATAAAGAACAATACAGGGTATGGATAATATTTGGGATATAAATTGGTGTAAAAATAAAAATAAACAAAACAAAACAAATAGATTAAAATCCTAAGTGTGGTTAATCACTATCCCAACCATCCCATGAATAAGACTCATATCATTGAATAACTCACGCTTTAACACTTGAAACACACGCTTTTGGTAGACACGAATTATACTCAACAAAATCTTAATCAAAGAATAAACCTTAATCGGCATTTCCATAACTGCCAATTCCCATTCAATCCATAAATATAGTATAACAAATAGTGGTGATATCGACCACTTACATAACTCTACATCGTTGGCTTAAAATAAACATCCAACTCTTTCTTTTTCTTTTCTCATTTTTTCGATTTTTTTTTTTTTTTTTTTTTTTTTTTTTTTTTGAAACATAAACATAGATGTGTAAAATTTCACCACATCACTACAACTTTCTTTCCGGATAATTTTTTTCATACTTTTCATACTTTCAGAAATAACGGTAATAGTGAAAGTAGTAAACACACGAAAAATAAACTCAAAAATATACAATATTTACTTTCACTCCAATTTGCATTGTGCAATTTCCCGACCTAACCATAGATAATGAATTACGCACGCGAACACAGGTAATGTAAGGAAACACACTTTGCCTATAGCAATTAACCAACCACGGATTCTAATCTACAGGGTAGGCTAAGGTGTAAGGGTGTAACGAAACATTTTAAACATAGGTGTAAGAAACGAAAGGAATGGCTCTGAGGGTTTTTCTAGGGGTATCTTACTCTAAAAATGAGAGTAACAAAAGGGTTTTATACGGGGGTTAACTAACCAGTGTAGTTAGCTAGTAACACATAACATATAAAGGCTATTTGGTGTAATCCTAGAATTTTACCAAGTTAGACAAGTCATTCCAATTATATAAATAATACTCATTATGGTGGTCTCGAATAGTATACAAGCCAAGTTCTAAAGTTTACAAGTCACCGGCACACTCATAGATTTGTGAATTTTGGAAAAATCACAATTTTTGAAAATAACGTCATGTGTGCAGTTATGTAACTTAGATCTTAAACAAAAACATGCTAAAAAATTTTTAAGTTTGATATATTAAGCACATTTTAAGCATAATTTTTGAAAAAGTAGGACAAGTAAGTGTTAAGTGTTCTAATTCTCCTATCCCCCCACTTAAGTTAAACAACGTCCTCGTTGTTTGTATAAAAGGTTAAAAACTGGAAAATAAAAGAATTAGAACAAGAAAAACTCCCCTGAGATTTGCTCGGTATGATCCTCCATTAGTATAAGAGCAAAAATCATCTTCCTTGTGGATTAGAACGTTAAAGCTTCATACTTGATGTATCCACAGGAAATCCAGGAAACTATAATACCACCAACACTTTAAAACACACCTAAGATAAGAAAGGTTCAACTTGCATAACACATTAGTAGTTAGAAAAAATAAAACTTAAAAATTAAAAATTTAAAACTGAAAATCATCAGTTCAGTCGATGCGCCGTATCTTATTGAAGAAGATACGCCGTATCGAGCCTGGAATAAATACGGATCAGAATAAAGATGCGCCGCATCCTTAACCAGGGATGCGCCGCATTAAAATAAACTGATAAATAGTTTTAAAGTCGAAAAATAAAAATGCAGAAAAAAAAGAAAAAATAAAATAAGATATGACCATTGCAGAAGATGCGTCGCATCTCAGGACTGAGATGCGCCGTATCTTCGTGCGGCCTGGACTGACTCGACACAGAAAACAGAATAATAAAAGATAAATCCGGGTTGTCTCCCGGTAAGCACTTGTCTTTATTCCAGAGTCTTCAAGTTAGACTCACGTTCAGCTCTTTAGTATCGATCATTGATTCCTACATGGCCACGTAGGATCCATCTAGCAACCGAATCGTCTCGTATATATTCAGGTCCCAAATTCAAAACTCCTTTGTAGAATCCTCCCATTAATTGATATGGGTACTCAATTCCTTTCTTCATGTCATCATTACTAATACAAAGGAATGGAGAGAATTTGTAGCAGACCCTATTAGTAGCATGTTTAAATCCAGGGTGAGTTCGGGGCATCATATAAGTGATAACGTCGCTTCCACATTGAAAGGTGATCTTTCCTTCAAATCGTTTTGCATTAATAGTGATCTCCCTACAAAATGGTTTTCCAACAATCACGTCACCCATATTGTTGTCACAATAGGCATTCATGTCTTCAATAACTACGAACTCAGTAACAATAGTGAAGCGTCCAACGAAGATCGGGACATTAATGAAGGCTCCAACTACATTCTTTCCTTTATACTCTTTTTTATTTCTCATAATAGAGTTGTAAAAGTTTCTAGACATGACATTCATTGATAAAATAGGAAAGAAATTGGCGTCAATACACTTGTACCCAATCATGCATGGGAATTGTAAATTGTAAGCACAATTGGTGTTGATCCTACTACCGTAATCCCATGAACCATCATATCCCTCAAATTCATCGTAATTTCTAGTAGTAATAACGTTGACTCTTGGACTATCCACAATTTCTCCTTCTTCTAACTCAGATTCAGCATCAACCATGAACAGGTCATTGGATTCCAACGGCCCATTAAGGTCATTAAGTTCAATATAGTCCCCATCGTGATGCTCGGGTGTTTTTTCATTCACTAATACTTCATTCATAAAATTGGCTTCGAAGTCGAAGTCAATTAGTTCTCCGTATCCTTCCATTATCCTTCTGAAACAATCACGAAAAGCATCAGTAGGGTATGCTCGAGAAAGTAATATATCAGATAATTAATAACGAAAACGGAATATGAAAAATTAAAGTTACTGATATCTGCAGACGATGCGCCGTATCCAAAAAGTTGGATACGCCGTATCTTATAATCGTTAAAATTTAATCAGACTTTATTCAGAAAATAGATACGCCGCTTTAGAATTTAAGAATGCGCCGTATCGAATTAATTAATCAAAAATCAACTTATCCAATTAAAATTAAATGCGTCGTATTAACGAAAGTTAATGCGCCGTATTTTCGTTACGTTTAAAAATAAAAGATTTTTGATTCAGTAAGATGCGCCGTATCGACAGAGATCGATACGCCGTATCTGTTTAATAATTCGCAAACTGTTTTTAATTAAAATAATAGATACGCCGTATCTGCGAAAGCAGATGCGTCGTATGGCGTTAATGTTTTAGAAAAAATTTTTGTTAAAAACAGATACGCCGTATCTGCAAAAGCAGATGCGTCGTATTACTTTATCGCTTAGAAAAATTTTTCTTATTAAAAACAGATACGCCGTATCTTGGGGAAAAGATGCGTCGTATCGAATTAATTAAACGCGTTGTATATAAAAAAAAATTGAACGCAATACGCCGTATCTGAGAGATCAGATGCGCCGTATCGTTTGATTTAGCACAGTACAACGATAGCAGAACACACAAAAAACGAAAAATAAAACAAAAATAAAACACACGAACAAAAACAAATAAAAGCAAAAATAAAAGAAAACAAATAGCACACAATACAACAATTATGCAAAATAGTACAATGATGCAATTAATCTAATAAAAAGAAAAACCTAATTAAAATACTAATCAAATTAACAGATAAAAACAATTCACTCCCCGGCAGCGGCGCCAAAAACTTGATGCGCGTGATGTGTCGTTGCGGTTTTAGCAGTTTTAAAGCCTACTCAAGTTTTAAATTTATATTTAGCCGACTTATCAATAACACACACACTTAACGAGCAGTGTACCCGGTCAGTATGAAGATAATGGTAAGTAGAGTGTCGATCACTAAGAGTGGAACGTATTATCTAGTTATTCTAATCAGTATTTTAATATCCTAACGCAAGGGGGTTTCAGCCTGAGAGACTGGCACAGTTTTGTTTGCAATTAAATGATAAAATAAACCAATAGGCACGAATCAGCAAGTAGCACACACGTACACAGATAGATACTCGAGACAATAAGAGGGCTGTCCTTATGATTAAGTAGATTGTCACTTATTTTATTGATAGCTTTATATGAAGTGTATGTAATTAATCCTTTCTCGTTGGTCCTATTCTCATCGGCGAGTAAACCCTTAATGATTACTTATGTCTAAAAGTTATTCCTAAGTGATCAATTTAGAAACAACCGTGGGAGCCACATCTTGTCCCGCAGTCGGATGCCCGCAAGCCACTAATAAACACAGAGGTTATCAATGCACTAATAAGTAGTAACCAAAGACATCAACATATAAACTTTAATTGATGGGAAAGCAAGTATTAAAGGGAGTGCAATCTTTCGTTGTCACATTACACAAGCCACCAATCCTGATGAATTAAAGTTTGCTAACACAATAAAACAAAACTACTTAATGAATTAAATACATGCAGCACCTTCTTACAGCTCTTGTATCTTCGATTTGGGTGTGTCTTGTGCTGCCTCCTTGACTGAATTCGTCCTTTTGCTCTGCTGTCCGAACTTCGGTTTTTGGGTTTCGAACTCTTAAATTCGTCTGGTCTACGGGGTATTTATAGTTTCTGTCTGAGGGAAGATGCGGCGCATCTACTAAGTAGATGCGGCGCATGTACTTAACTTCGCGTGGGGTCCAAGATTATAATATTCAGGAATATTCGTACACCGCCAGAAGATGCGGCGTAACTCTTGATTAGATGCGGCGCATGTCCTCTTGTATCTTGGATCGTATCTGGTGATATCTTGATAGAGATGCGGCGCATTTCGAGAGTGAGATGCGGCGCATCTGGAGCAGAATTGACTTGATCTTGTCCATGTCAGTAGACTTCCACTTTATGCACGTTTTGCTCCATTATTAGTCCATAATCGCCAAGTTTCACCAAATGCTTGTTTTTACCTGAGAATTACAAAAGTAAACGATTAAGTATCAATCCTCATACATAATATAGTAAAACAAGTCAAATTAATAGGATAAATGATAGTAATAAAATGTACTTATTTGAGTTCATCAGCGGTCATCCTCTGCGCTATCAGGTTGGTGATCATCCTCTGCGCTATCAGGTTGATGGTCTTCCTCTGCCCTTGACAGATCTGAATCAGACAAACCCTTTATAAAGGGGATGCTGGCAATACACCACGGTTGTCTCAATTCGCACTTGGTTGCATAAAGTGCCTTAATAGGAATTGACTCCTAAAAAAACAAATAGTAAATAACTTTGTATGTGAACAAATTTAAATAAATGTCCAAGACATTTGCCGTCAAAGATAGTGTCGTGCTTACCAGTCCAAAGAGTGTTTTAGGGTCTGATCTTCTAAACTTTCGACTTTTAGACCAAGCAAGACCTCGTGGAATGACGTTCGTGTCTTTCGCCCACCAGTTGCCGCATTTAGGAAAAGTCTCCAAAATCCATATCTGTAATATGTGCTTGTTTAAAATGTATATAATGTGGAAAAAAAGTGGTTCAAAGTGCAGGTTATAACCGTGTTCAAAACTATATAATCAATATATATATCTAATAGAAAAAACCTAGTAATGGATACAAAACAGATACAAACATTTTGTACACAAGATACATATATATATATAGCAATTACTCAGAATTCAGACTAAATACAACAATACTAAATAGTATAATGAGTATAGTTGGGAACTTCAGTACAGAGTAGCAAGTATGGCATACCTTGAAAGCCCAAACAAAACCGTATAGATTGTATGTCGCACTATACTTTGGGTTTTTTTTCAACTTCGCCAAATGAACATTTCTGTGTTTCTCAACAACATTCACAGTCCTTTGATAAAATTTATGCCACATGTATTCACCCCAAGGAAAATCGTTCCAAGCATCAAAGTCCTCCACCAAAGACAGTATATGACGAGGGATACAATTCCTTTCTTCATTACCCATAAACACCAACATAGCAACTATCAAAAGACACAACCTAATAGCATCCTCATCCGAAACAGCTAAGAACCTATTTGTATCTTTAAGTAGTGTCAAACAATCACTGCCATATACAGTTTTTATACCAGCTGTCTTTTTTTCTGGAAATACACAGTCACGAAATGCATTTGCTTGATTTTCATTTTCACAAACTTTCCCAAATCGAAAACCTGTTATTAAACAAAATTCTTTACGCCCAAACTCTAACAAATCATCCCCAATTTTGAACTGCAATGGTGGGGAATCGGACGATATGTTATGAACTTTTAACTGATGCTGTAAAACAGAATGCATCAACTGGCAGTCATTACCACAAAACCGAATATCCAACCATGGACCAAAGACTGTGTTTCTGAACAACCTATGCCACTTTTCATTCTTCACCAAAATGTCTTTGATTTTTGTAAGCAAATCCATATCAGATCGAACGGCGATTTTACAGGTGTACAACTCACTCGACATATCGAATTACAGGGTGTTAAGGAATTATGATTTGTTAGTTGTGTGATGCTTTGCCTATGGAAAAGAAGTTGTTTGTGTATTGATGTGTATTCTGTAATGAATTGTAATCGAATTATCGAATTACAGGCTAATATCTATAAAAAAAACTGCCTAATTTTAATGCATGTAAAATGACCAAAATATCCTTTTGTTCATGTATTTGTTGCCCAAAAATCAAAAGTTGCCCAAAAAACAATACGTCCCATGTACATCGTAGCAACAGTAGTAGAGGTATTAAGGTGGGTGACGTGGCATCCTGTGGTCCGTCGGATCGGTTGCCCTGGTCTAAGGGGAGAATTTTGCAAAACCGGGGCGGATAGTCTTAGCACTTGGGCAACCGGGGCATTTTAGTAATTATCCCATTTATTAATAAGTGGAACACACATGTTATGTTTTTTTATGGGTAGGAAGATGAGTAAAAATAAAATGTAAGAGGATATTGTTAGAGTTAAATGTTTAACTTTTAATATACGTATGTCCGGTTTCGAACCCGAGACTCGGGATTGCACACAATAACGTGAGAGTTCCAATGGATGAATAAATTAAATATGTTTATGTATTTTATTTATTCATTTCACAAACAAATACTTAACGACAGTTAGTATTTAACGGAGTTAGAGATAACGACCGTTAAAGGACTAAAAGTGAAAAGAAGGATCTAGAATCATGAGAGTGGGTTGGATCGGCTGGAATCCATCTTGGGTTGGGTTGGCCGGATTTTTGGAAGAGTAGGGAACAAGTTTGGTGCCTTAGGGTTAGCCTATAAATACAATTCATTGTGTTTAGGGTTTTACTAATCTTGAATCCCTAATTGCCAAACTTCTCTTCTCTTCTTCCCTCTTGCTAGAACCGATCGGACCTTTTCTAAACCCACTAGGGTTTGCCGATTCATAGTAAAGCAAATAAAGTGTTTGGTTGTTTGTGATTCTTGAACCTAGCTTATCCCATTGGAACGCTAGATTACGTGTGTACAAGAACGAGTGACTAGTTTATTTTAACTAGTGTTTTTCCCTTACTTGGATCGACACATCATAAACCTTATTAGGGTTTATACTTGTTCTTGGTGATTGCAAAAAGGTATGTATCTATTTAGTTTTAATTAATTACATGTTCTTGTAGATCTATCCGCTGCGTGTTCTTTGATGTTCTTATATGTTTATAGTTTTATGATTCATATAATCCAACAGTGGCATCAAGAGCCTCGTTTAGAACTATGTAATTAATTACTAAAACCTAAAAATTGGATCTTGATTAGATACATGCTTTTATGATCTAGGGTTTTTTATTTGAAACCCTAATTTTAAATTTATGTGGATCGATCCACAATTTTTTTAGGGTTTATGTTTAGTTTTTTAATTAAAACTTAATTAGAAACCCTAGATTATGCATGGTAATTTTTAGGGATTAATTAGTGTATACCGTATGTGATGACACCAATTAATTAGATACGTACAAGGAATTAACATATTAATATGGATTTCATGATTATGTGTTAATATGGTATCCATGACAAAATCTTGCATATTTTGTCATGGTTTGTTATATGGTTCGATTTGTATGTATGTCTTTGCTACATGTTTTGTTTAATAAATCTTAAATTGGGGAAGACCTTAATATATATATTAATTAAAAGGTTATGTGCAATGTGGTATCTAACTAACTAAAACTTACGCGGCCAAGTTATTTGGTGTCTGTGGACCATTGGGCACAATGAGCTCGAAAACCAATGGGAGTTTTGTTAGTTACATACATTTAAAATTTCACATAGAATTAATATTAGGATTTATTGAAAAAAAGGTTTGCATGTGGCTATATGATATCGTGGATGATCATATATTTGTTATTATGTGGTTATTTATTTTTGTAATTACTTGATCTTTTGTGTTTAATATTATAATGGATTGTAAACTACAAAAGAGGGTAATTTTTCATAATAAAAATAAATAAGACTAATAACTATGAAACCTTTGTAGTAATTTTATTTATTGCCAAGTCTTATGTGCCGACAGTGGTTCGCTTCGCACGGTAATTTGCTCCCAGGCGAGACTAGCAATTAATAAATTATTACATAAAATTGTTTTAAGCAAGAAAATCATATTTTTTTAGTTGATTGATTGCAACTGTACAAAAGTGGTCGAAGCGGCGGACCTATTATTGACAAACTATAAAGTGGGTTTAAGGTTGGTTCACATTAAATTGTGAACTTAAAGGGGCACGGTTTTAACCAGCTTCGGCTGCTGTCGTCCCTCCGCTCGCCTGTGCGTCAATAATAGACTTACCAAGTACACCATGAAAAAGTACGAAGCATCTTAAGGCAATGTTGTAATTTGCTCAATGCCTCAATTAAAAACTTTGATGATTTGAGCTACAAATGAGTTAATGGATTTGTTTTGAAAATATATATGATACAAAGATGAATGCATGACATCTTTGTACATATTTTTTGATTTTACACATCAAAAATTATTACCCTAAAATTTAAGTGATATGCCGACCAATTAACATGGAAACACCTAAGATGACATTCTATCATTACTAGCAGCCTCAGCTGATGTGATGATTCAAAGAATGAAGTCAATAGGGGTAAATTGAGCACTTCCATTACTAGCAGCCTCAGCTGATGTGATGGAACGGCGTCAATTCACACGTTTCTAAATTGGTTAACTTAATTGAGCACTTTCATTACTAGCAGCCTCAGCTGATGTAATGAAACGGCGTCAAGGCATAAAGATTTGGGGATGAAACATGCTTACATTTTGAAACTGATGTTGGCAATATAATGTAAGTCCCAAGATTTCTAGGAATTGCAATTTGACATTGGCAATTGGGTGATCCCGTACCTTGTTGAGTACTTTCATTGCTAGCAGCCTCAGCTGATGTAATGAAACGACGTCAATTAGGATCCTAGTTTTCATAGAAAATTAAATGGTTTTTCAAACCAATGGGTGTTTAATTTTCTTGAAATGTTTATTATCGAAAGTACTAACTTTTGAACTTTTTCTGTAGAAATGGCCCAACCCGGAAACTCGTCAAACCTAACTTCCTGTTTCAAGATGATGCTTGAAAAGGAAAAACTAACTGGGACTAAGAATTTTAACGCTTGGTATCGAAATCTAAGGCTTGTTTTTAGAATTGCCAAACGTTCTGAATGTCTTACTGAGGACCTTCCAGAAGCTCCTCCTGCAAACTCGCCTAATGAAATACTTAGGCAGTACAATGAAGCCTATGACAAGCACAATGATGCGGCTTGTCTCATGCTATCGGGGATGGATGATCAACGGGTAAAACAGTTTGAGAAATATGGCCTGAAAAACATGATTGATGAACTGACACGTATGTTTCAGAAATCTCCTATGGCTGAATTGTATGATGTACTTGACAACTTGGGCAAGTGCAAGCAGGACGCGATAACACCCGTAAGTGATCATGCGATTAAAATGAAAGGTTATCTTGACCAACTAGATGCACTTAATTGCGGGTTTGTGGAAGACGTTAAAGTTGGCCTCATCAACAAATCCCTCAATGAGGAATTATATGGTGATTTTGTGCGCAACTTTAACATGCATTGCAAGGGGAAGACATTTTATGAATTGCATGCAATGCTTATTGAGCATGAGAAGGCACTCACTAAGAAAGCTCCTACACCTGCTGTTATGGCAATAAGAAGTGGTAGAGTAGCTAAGCCCGGTAAACCGAAACATGTGAACAAGAAAGGAAAGGGCAACGCTGACAAGGGCAAGCAGATTGTGACCTATCAGCAAAAGCCGAAGAAGCAGAATCCTCCTCCCAAGAAGGATTATCCCAAAAAGGATGCGGCTGCTTGTCACCACTGTAACACTCCTAGACACTGGAAGCGTGACTGTCCATTGTTGCTAGAGGAGTGTCGCAAAAATAAGAATGCCAAGGCTGGGCAGGGCGCCAGCACTCCAGGTATTTTTATGGTTGAATTATTTTCTTTTCCTCGTAAGCAAAATGCCTGGATATATGATACAGGATGTGGTACTCACATTTGTAATACATCGCAGGGGCTTAGAGGAGCGAAGAAGCTGAACTATGGGGAATGCTACTTGTACGTGGGAAATGGAATACGTGCAGCAGTAGAAGCCATAGGGACTTTTGAGCTAGTTTTACCTTCTGGTTTAATATTAGTTTTGAACAATTGTCATTACGCACCTTCCATTGTTAGAGGTGTCGTATCAGTTTCTTTGTTATTGGATTTGGGTTTTAAGCATACTTTTAATGATAATGGAATTTCTGTTTCTTTAAATTCTGTTTTTTATTTTAATGCTATTTCATTAAATGGTGTGTTTGAAATTGACATGGAAAACCATGTATCCAATAAAAATAATTCTATGTATAGCATCGGGAATAAGAGAGTCAAGTCTAACTTGGACTCGTCTTATTTATGGCATTGTCGCCTTGCCCACATAGGCAAGAAACGCATGGAAAAGCTGCTAAGTGATGGGCTTTTACCTAATATCAATGATGATTCAGTTGATAAATGCGAATCTTGCATATCTGGGAAGATGACGAAGAAACCTTTCCATAGCAATATGGAGAAGGCTTCGGATATACTTGGATTAATACACACGGATGTGTGTGGTCCACTTAGACACGTGTCAAAACGCGGTGCTACCTACTTCCTAACCTTTACGGATGACTATAGTCGTTATGGTTGTGTTTATTTACTTAAACACAAACATGAAGTCTTTGAGACATTCAAGGTTTTGAAAAATGAAGTAGAATTACAATTCGGAAAGAAGATTAAGGCCCTTCGATCCGATCGTGGTGGTGAGTATTTGAGCCAAGAGTTCAAAGATTATCTAGCTGAGTGTGGCATTGTCCAACAACTCACTTCTCCTTATACTCCACAACAAAATGGTGTATCTGAAAGGAGAAATCGTACTTTGATTGATATGGTACGATCTATGTTTAATCTTACAACTCTTCCCTTATCCTTTTGGGACTATGCTCTTGAAAGTGCTGTTCGCATACTAAATATGGTTCCAACTAAGAAGGTTGATAAGACTCCATATGAATTATGGACTGGAAAAGCTCCCAACTTGTCTTACTTAAAGATCTGGGGTTGTAAGGCGTTTGTTAAACGTGACTCACCTGACAAGCTCCAACAAAGATCTGTTAAGTGCATCTTCGTAGGATACCCTAAGGAAACAAGGGGTTACTACTTTTACTTCCCACCAGAAAATAAAGTCATTGTGGCTAGATATGGTGAATTCCTTGAGGAGAGTTTCTTGACTCAAGAATTCAGTGGGAGAGTATATGATCTTGAAAATGATCAAGAAGATGTGTCACCTTCTGAGAACACTAACACACTTCCTGTGGAACCTGAAAGCTTAGGTCCTCCACCTGAAGTTGAAGTGGTACCCGTCCGTAGATCTTCAAGATCTACAAAGGCTCCTGAACGTCTATGTTTAAACATAGATGATGAGGAAACTATGCTATTGGATCACATTGATGAGCCAACTAGTTATAAGGCTGCCATTAATAGTCCTGAAAAGGATAAATGGCAAGTAGCCATGGATGGGGAAATGCAATCCATGAAAGACAACAAAGTCTGGATTGAAGTAGACCTTCCACCCAATGCTAAGGTAGTTGGGTGTAAGTGGCTCTTCAAGAAAAAGACTGACATGGATGGCAACGTACACACCTACAAAGTTCGTTTGGTGGCGAAAGGCTTTACCCAAACATATGGTGTTGACTATGAGGAGACCTTTTCTCCTGTGGCCGACATTAGAGCTATTAGGATTCTTATAGCCATAGCTGCCTACTATGACTATGAGATTTGGCAAATGGATGTCAAAACCGCCTTTCTGAATGGTCGCCTAGATGAAGATATCTATATGGCGCAACCTGAGGGGTTTGTAAATCCACAATTTCCTGAGCGTGTATGCAAACTTCAAAGATTCATTTATGGATTGAAGCAAGCATCCAGGCAATGGAATAAGAAATTTGATGAGGAAATCAAGAAGTTTGGATTTACTCAAAATTTCGATGAGCTATGTGTATACCACAAAGTTAGTAGGAGTAACACTACTTTTCTTGTGCTATATGTCGATGACATATTAATCATGGGAAATCACATACCTAGTCTTGATGAAGTTAAGGCTTATCTATGTGAATGTTTTTCCATGAAGGATTTAGGAGAAGCAGCGTATATTCTTGGAATCAAGATCTATAGAGACAGATCTAAACGGTTAATCGGATTAAGCCAAAGTTCTTACATGGATAAAATATTGAAGAGATTCAATATGCAAAATTCCAAGAATGGATATTTGCCCATGCAAGTGGAACACGGCTTATGCAGCGAAATGTGTGCTTCTACACCTGAAGAGGTGGCATACATGAAGAAAGTTCCGTATGCTTCTGCAGTAGGATCTATCATGTATGCAGTTAGATGCACAAGGCCAGATGTGGCGTTCTCTCAAAATTTGACCAGTCGTTATCAGCAGAATCCAGGGAAAGATCACTGGCATGCTGTAAAGAACATTCTTAAGTATTTAAGGAATACTAAAGATATGTTTCTTGTTTTCGGGGGAAATCCAGACGCAGAACTGAATGTTACAGGTTTCTGCGATGCGTCCTTTCAGACTGATAAAGATGATACGAAGTCTCAGACGGGTTACGTTTTTGTCATAAATGGAGGAGCTGTGGACTGGAAGAGTAAGAAGCAGAGTACAACGGCCATGTCTGCTACAGAATCTGAGTACATTGCTGCATCGGAAGCAGCACAAGAAGCTGTTTGGATAAGGAAATTCATTAAGGATCTTGGAGTGATGCCTTCAATAGAATTACCTATAAATGTGTATTGCGACAACTCTGCTGCAATCACATTCGCCAATGAACCTGGAGTTATGAAAGGCGCCAGACACTTTAAAAGAAAGTATCACTATGTTCGAGAACAAGTCGATGATGGTGAAATAAAAGTACTCAAAGTTCACACAGATAACAATCTGGCTGATCCTTTCACGAAGGCATTACCTAAGGAGACGTTTAATCGTCATGCTCAGGGTATTGGTCTTCGTTTAGCAGATAGTTTCATGTAAATCTGTTGGATTAGTATTTCGATAGGGACGTGTAAACAATTATTATTTTAATGAAATAAAGTGCGGATAACGTTTATTATCATTATTAATATTTGTGTCCTATATTTGCATGTTTAAATCCGTGAATAAATTTATTTATTCTAAATAGTCCATTGTCAATTAATAATATGGGAATATTATTGAACTAAGACAAATGTGAGGATTGGTAGAAAGTACTGTAAGGTTAAGACACCAATGTCACATGATATTCAATGTTGGATAAATTGAATATAAGACTTATCCCAACTACATGATTATACTTTATGGATCATAGTCATTAAGTATATCATGAATATTTATCCTCTGACTTGAGATGCCAGATAATTGCCGAGGATGTAGCTCATTTTCTGTGAGATAGTCTAACGCTATCCGTAAAAGGTAGTTATAAGGGCTATTTCCAGAAATGATGCAAAGTTCAAGGGTTATGCTCGCAGTCAATAAGGGATTTGTTCCTTCAACTTTGTGTTGAAGTTTAATACTGCTTGGCCACTCGTGTGATTAACAAGATGTTTGCGTGCGCACGCCCAAAGTCTATCTGGAAGACGTTCAGATGTTTTGGTAATCTTGTTCAATTACATATAAACGAGAAACTACGGTTAATTATGGAATGACAAAGATCCATATCCAAATTAACGCGGTATTAGTAACAAAAGGATAAGTATGATGATTAAATCATCAGGTGGTTTTTCCAGGAAAACCATACTCGGATCGAGCTGGGGGCATTGGGATCTGTTAAGCTAGACTAGCCCATGTCATTACTATATTAATAGTTATCCAAGTGGGAGCTGTTAGAGTTAAATGTTTAACTTTTAATATACGTATGTCCGGTTTCGAACCCGAGACTCGGGATTGCACACAATAACGTGAGAGTTCCAATGGATGAATAAATTAAATATGTTTATGTATTTTATTTATTCATTTCACAAACAAATACTTAACGACAGTTAGTATTTAACGGAGTTAGAGATAACGACCGTTAAAGGACTAAAAGTGAAAAGAAGGATCTAGAACCATGAGAGTGGGTTGGATCGGCTGGAATCCATCTTGGGTTGGGTTGGCCGGATTTTTGGAAGAGTAGGGAACAAGTTTGGTGCCTTAGGGTTAGCCTATAAATACAATTCATTGTGTTTAGGGTTTTACTAATCTTGAATCCCTAATTGCCAAACTTCTCTTCTCTTCTTCCCTCTTGCTAGAACCGATCGGACCTTTTCTAAACCCACTAGGGTTTGCCGATTCATAGTAAAGCAAATAAAGTGTTTGGTTGTTTGTGATTCTTGAACCTAGCTTATCCCATTGGAACGCTAGATTACGTGTGTACAAGAACGAGTGACTAGTTTATTTTAACTAGTGTTTTTCCCTTACTTGGATCGACACATCATAAACCTTATTAGGGTTTATACTTGTTCTTGGTGATTGCAAAAAGGTATGTATCTATTTAGTTTTAATTAATTACATGTTCTTGTAGATCTATCCGCTACGTGTTCTTTGATGTTCTTATATGTTTATAGTTTTATGATTCATATAATGCAAGAGGATATAACAACGCACATATATAACTTTATCCAAATATCTTTAATCAAAATTTGTTATTACGTACAAGCAATGCATTTGTTTGATGAAACACGCGTTAATAGATCACTGTTGTAATTTACCACGGGGTATTTTTTTTTTTAATTCAATATGAAAACGATATGATCGATCAACTCATCGTTACACATTATTTTATTCTTTTATAGTTTCATGTGGTATTTTTTTTCTTCATATGTCCTTTATTTATAACCGGAGAACACTAGATAAAACGGGTCAAAGACCAAGACATGTGTGGGAGGACCACTTACCACAAGTGAACATAAAAGTCGGTTCGTTACAAATCAATTTGATGCAAACTAGTATCTTTCGACATTGTCATTAATTCATTATCATGTATTTTGACGAAAATCTATAGCCACGTTGTAATATATACACCATTATTAATTGAAATGACATTCTTGGTCACAGGATATGCCATTTAATCAAATTCATATCCACATATTCACTCAAACATTTTGAATACGTATACGGTGTGTCATATCAGTGTATCAATTATTTATGAATGTAACAAACATTTTTTATTGTTGTTGATGCAAAATTGTATACGATGTTGGTATAATTTTTTCTATACTTGCTATTTTCGTGTGTTTCCTATGTCGTAGTCAAGTACTAAATCATAATAAAATGTGCAAGGGCCAAGTATTAGAATAGTGGGAGTGGTCGTGACCTACTCACCGTTAGAGCTGTCACTTATGCATGAGCTCAAAACACATACACTAGCTCGCGCGTGACTCAACAAAAAAAAAAAGGACTAATGGTGACCGGCTCACCTTTGGTGAGGCTGAAAAATTGCGGGTCTCTCTTTTTGTTTTAATGTTTTTTATTTGTTTGTAACTGTGTGTGTGATATTTATTGGAGTATATTTGTATAAAGTGAGTATTTTAATGAAAGGTGAGTGAAAAATGATCAAAACGGGTGAAAGGTGAGAGAGAGTGCAGAGAAGTGAGAGGAGAGAGAAAGCTAAAGTTGCGTTGAGGTAGAATGTGAGAGAGTATACCTTTAGCATTATATCATAATCATTGATTGCATGCATGCGTAATGTGGTAATAAATGTCGTTGGCGTGGCTTGAAGCACGAACAACTTGTGTATTCTAATAAACCGTATATGTTTTGAACAGTTTTTACAGTATGTCGAGACAAATCACATTCCATTCGGCATGATTTACACAACCGTGAGCCACCATCTTTCCCTGTGCGCCACCAATACGAGATGAACCTACAACCTTCCCTCCCTTCACTCTACCTTGCAACGACGACATTATACACCCGGAGATTGTGTTTCATTTTTTATATTATCTAATTTAACCCAACTATCGTTAAAAGCTTTCGTTTTTATGTTTTAAATTACTATGTCGAATAGTATTGCTAATTGGGAAGTATCTATCGTGCTCCCTTTTTTAAGTTTATTGTTTATTGAATCATTGTTGAATTTTTTCATTTTTTGGTTTTAACTTTTAACAAACGTCACTATTCTCAATTTCTCCCTATGAAGTAACTTTTGAGAAATGCGAAGGAAAAAAACAAAAAAAAAGTGGCTTGATTACCCATTTATTTTTTAAAAGATAATGGCAAAAACAAAAATAATGCACCAGCCGGGAATCAAACCCGGGTCTGTACCGTGGCAAGGTACTATTCTACCACTAGACAACTGGTGCCTTTACTAATTTGCGTAACATATATTATATATAAATATATTGATAAAAATGGTCGTTAAAGAATGAGAAACAAGAATTCAGTGTAAAAGGTTTTTCTTATCATAACTCTCTTCACGTTACTGGAACATATTTTACTGAATATGTAGAGTACATGTTTTTGTAGGTGAAAAGTGTAAATCTCAAAATCGAGTTTTACTATGAATAAGATTGATGGACTATAGCCGTGACAACTATGTTTTTGGCTAGGTAGCCACAACATCAACATCAACATAACTGCATTTGCAATTGTATTACTATGCATGTGACTACTAATGTTTCCAATGTTTGCTGTTTGCTGAAAACCTACACCAAACACGAGAAACGAGAAAGGCACGCTGTGAATCTGTGATTATGTATGTAAGCATGATTCGCAACTTGCAAGAATCAGTCCGGAAATGTAACACATGGAGAACAAATTGAGGATCGATCGCACTAGACCTGAATGGCTGGATTGACTATTTTTAGTCCTTGGCCCTGAATTGTTTACTGTCTGAAACCAGTATTCATTTTCATTCACTGCTCTAGAGTTTTTCAAATTTTGGTTATTATTTTGGTTTGACTATGTTAAAATTCATTAAATATCCAGACTTCGTCCCACAAAATATTAATATTTCTCTTTGAAAAAACGATCATCTGTTCATGCTATGTTATAAAGCATTAACTCCCGGAAAACCAAACTGATCACACCAAATTATCATTTGTTAAAACTGGTTCAGCTATCCTTACACAGTTTGTTCACTGTTTATTTTTGGGACATGAAAATCAGACAAATAAAACGAATACCGGTAAAACCCAATAGATAACACCCCTACATACCAGCTTAACACACTATGGGCGACAAGCAAAATGTTGACGACATATTGTCGTCGGCATTTTGTACAACCAAATCATCTCGGCTCATTCGTTAAACATCTCGTGTATAACCATTTCATCTCGGCTCATTCATTAAACATCTCGTGTACAACCATATCATCTCGGCTCATTCGTTAAATTAAAGTATTTAATTTTAAATTAAAGTATTTAATTTTAATTATATATTAAATAAAAGTATTTAAATTAAATATATTTTTTTAATTTAATAAAAGTATTTAATTTTAAATTAAAGTATTTAATTTTAAATATAAAGTATTTAATTTTAATTATATATTAAATAAAAGTATTTAAATTAAATATTTTTTTAATTTAATAAAAGTATTTAATTTTAAATTAAAGTATTTAATTTAAAATTATATATTAAATAAAAGTAAGTATAAGAAATATTTTTTTAGTATATGTAATTCCTACCGACGACATGTCGTCGGTATTGTTGTGTTAAAAAACCCCCCAAAATTTTCATTTATCCCGCCAAATCACAAAACGACAAAGTTAATCCATTCGTCCCGACGACATGTCGTCGGGAAAATTAAAACATAAACAAAAACCAGATCTGGTCAACACTTAGACGCATATCGATATCCATCTCAATTATCACTCTCTCCCTCTCATCGCCGGCGAATTAACCACCACCACTTCACCACCACTGCACTAGTGGTACTCCACCACCACACCATCACTACAACACCGTACACCACCACCACCACAGTCTCCACCACAACAATCGCTACACCACTGCCACCATAGCAAACCACCACTTCTCCTCCTCCTCTTGTCTTGTTTAATTCTTCCTCAACCCTTGTCTTGTTTAATTCTTCCTCTTCTTCCCCACTTTTTCTTCCACCACCAAAGCAGGTATTTTTAATTTTTGTTATTTTTTTTATTTTTATTAATTTATGTAATGTAAATGTTAAATTATGTAGCATTTGTTAATTTTTTGATGTTGTTTTTTGTCTTTTTTTTTCGAGAGCCGAGAGCTGAGACAGCCGAGACATAGGTAATGTGGTCTCTTTTTTATTTTTTTTTAAACTTTTGGTATCCCGACGACATGTCGCCGTTAACAGTTTTACCTCTTTAATTTTAAGCAACCGATATATTAATGTGCTCTCTTTTTATATAGCCCGAGAGACCACAGCCCAAGAGCGAGAGCCGAGAGCTGAGACGTACAGCCGAGACAGTATGTTGTTGATATATCCTTACTGTTTTTTCATTTTTATGCTTTGCGGATTAAATGAATTTGATTTTGGTTTAATTTCTAGCTAGGGTGATTATCCTAATTGAAATGCAATCTGATTATCCGAGACAGTATAAACCATAGCTACACGTTTAGGATGCTGATAGAATGATACTTATCTTAAGCTCATACACTGATATATACATCACAAGAGTGCATGGGTGAAATGAACATATACACTGATAAATGACACTGATAAATGACAGAGTTCTATCGGAAATCGTACACTGATATATACACTGATAAATGAGAGTTCTATTGGAAATCGTAACTGAAATGAACATACCACATTCTGTGTTTTTTTGTTTCTGATCATTAGTGTTGCTGGTAGTTTTCTAATTTGTATAATGTTACGGATTTAAGACTGTTTTTTGGATTGCATAATTGTCGTTCTGGTTCACAAATGCAAAGGTTCATTATGGTGATATAACCTTACTTGTTTGGTACCTAGTCAATTAAAATCTGCGTTTGTGAAGACTGCTTAAATGATTTGGAAATTTAGCTGTTTAGGACTTATTATCTCAATATGTGTATCGTTGTTAGTAGTGATGGATATGTAGCTAATGTGATTATCCTAATTGAAATGTATATTGATAGTCACAGAGTATACATATGTTGATTAGGTGAATTGGGTTGGTGTCGATTTGTGAATGTGATTTTAGAATTTTAGTCAATTTGTGTATTATTGTTAGACTTTTGTGAATGTTTTAAGATTTTAGTGATTAATTTCGGAAAGTCCCCGTCCGAAGTTAATCATCCTATAGAAAACCCGTCTGGAATTAATTTATTAGAAATTAATTTCGGAAAGTCCCCTGTTTGGGACTGCTTTTTGAATGTTTTGTTTCATTTAGGATATGGATGCGTATATCTGATTTACTATTTGAGATGATTTCGACAGTGTTTCTCCTTTACTCCTACGAATATGTCTTTAATGCACATATTTGGGGAGTTGAGGGGAAATGCTGCCGAAATTTTCTCAAATAGTAAATCAGTTATACGCATTCATATATGAGACGAATCATTCAAAGAGTGGGTTAGGATTGCCTTCCATAGTTGCACTAGGTGAACAAAACAACTCGTAATCATTAATTAAGTGCATATAATAACCGATTGCATAATAAAAATGCAGTTATGATAATTGATAAGAGTTGGACCCGTTTAGAGAGTCGTTGTTCAAAACAATTTCTTGATGGTCTTGCCGCATTCCTCGATCATTGCAAGCCGTTATTGAATAGTTATGGAAACATAAAATGTCCATGTCGTCTTTGTCGTAATGTTGGATGGGTATCTCTCGAAGGTCTTAAAAACCACATAGGCCAAAATGGGTGGGACCCAACTTATACACAATGGCGCAATCACGGTGAACCGGATCCTGCGCCGTTAGTACATAACACAACACAACGTGAGATGAGTGACATGGGTGCGTGCCTTAATGATATTCTTGATATTCCTCCGAATAATGATCAAAATGATATTCTTGATATTCCTCCGAATAATGAGCCGACTCATGGAAATATTGGTGAGACAAGTAACGAGCCGACTCAAGCAACGACACCTCCTCTACTTAACGAGTTTGAAGAGTTACTTGCAAGTTCCAACCAGGATCTGTACCCGGGTTGTGACTTTATGACAACATTGGATTTAATGCCAAAGTTTACGCATCTCAAGGTCAGCGGTAAATGGAGTGATACTTCATTTAACAAAACGCTAAAAATTCTCCAGGAGGTATTTCCGCCCAGGTTAGGTTACAATCTCCCACCGTCATACTATGCTATAAAGAAGACATTTAAAAAGATTGGGTTAGGGTACTAGTCGATACATGCTTGTGAAAATGATTGCTTTCTATATCGGGGGGATGATGGCAAAGATTTGGAGTATTGTCCGGTCTGTAAAATGGGTAAATGGAAAGACAAGAACACAACGGGGAAGAAAGTTCCTAACAAGGTGTTGCGTTACTTTCCTATCATTCCTAGACTACGACGTTTGTACAAGTCTATTCACACTACAAAACATATGACTTGGCATGCTACTGGAAAGTCTATGGAAAACGGTAAGATGCAACACCCGGCTGATGGTAAAGCATGGCAGAAGTTTGACAATAAATATTCGGATTTTGCTATAGAACCAAGAAACGTTCGATTAGGGTTGGCTGCTGATGGTTTCAATCCGTTCGGCAACCTCAGTCAGACTTACAGCATGTGGCCGGTCATATTAACAACATACAACTTGCCTCCGTGGTTATGCATGAAATAGAATTCTTTGATGCTGACGTTGTTGATTCCTGGCCCTAAATCACCGGCGAAGGACATTGATGTTTACTTGAAGCCCTTGATTGATGACCTGCAGGAATTATGGAAAAAGCCAGGTGTCTTGACTATGGACGTTGCTACAGGCACTCAATTCCACGTGAGAGCGATGCTTTTATGGACCATCAATGATTTTCCTGCTCGAAGTAGTTTGTCTGGTTGGCAAGGGCAAGGTTACTACGCTTGCCCTACATGCAAAGTAGACACTCCGGCTACGCGTGTGATAAGCAAAACAGCTTATGTTGGTCATAGAAGATTTAAAAAAAAAACCATAAATGGAGGAGGGACTATACGACATTCAATGGTGAAACCGATGATAGAGATCCACCTAGAAAAGATACCAGGGCTGATATCTTGACTCAACTTGCGACATTTCCACACGTGTGCCGGGGAAACATCCGGATTATGGGGGTGGGAAGATAAAACGTAATCATATAGTCGAACTGAACTGGACTAAACGGTCTATTTTCTACGATCTTGAATATTAGTCTTTTCTTTCTCTACCACACATTTAGATGTCATGCATATCGAAAAAAATGTGTTGGAGAGTATCTTGAACACCTTGTTAATGAATGACAAATCTAAAGACACCGCTAAGGCAAGACAAGATTTGCAAGCTCTGGGCATTCGACAGGAGTTGTGGCTCGGAAACAAACAAAACAGGAAGTGCTTGAAGCCTCATGCTAAGTACTCCTTCACACCCGATAAAAGAAAACTCTTCTGTCAATACATCAAAACAGTTAAACTACCAGATGGGTTCGGATCCAAGTTCAAGTCAAAAGTGACCAAATATGATAACAATATAACGGGCATGAAGTCTCATGACTGTCATATAATGATGCAACGGTTACTTCCTTATGGACTTCAGCAATACTTGGACGCACAGACTTATACACCATTGATCGAGCTTAGTTTATTCTTTAAGCAAATTTGCGCCCGAACTTTGATGGTGAAAGACATGGTGAAAGCTAAAGACCAGTTGATCAATATTTTGTGCAGTATCGAGCAAATATATCCTCCTGCTTTTTTTGACATTATGATTCACTTGGTTATGCATTTACCTGAAGAGGCTCTTGAAGGCGGGCCTGTTTCATTCCGGTGGATGTATCCATTTAAAAGATACATGAAGAAGCTAAAAAACTATGTACGAAATAAAGCTAAGCCGGAAGGTTCAATAGCGGAAGGTTATGTTGCAGACGAAGCATTAACTTTCTGTTCTCGTTATTTTCGTGGTGTTGGGACAAAATTTAATCGTCCCGCTGCATCTCAGGACTGTCCTCGCCCAATAAGTGATTTCCAGGTGTTCCGATCACTATGTACTAAGTCTGGTAAGGAGACATTGATTCGGTTAGGTCTCCAAGAAATGAAGAGAGTGATATGGTATGTACTTCACAACAGTCCTGAGATCGACACGTACATGAACGCGTTCGAGAGGTATGCGTTTATATTTTGAAATTTCTTTTTCCCGAGTTATCTTTTCGATTTATTCTAATATCATGAACATTTTCAGGGAATTTCCTGATAGAGACATGCAACAAGAATTTCCGAGATGGTTTGAGACGAAGGTAAACTTATTGTATTTATTTCCCTGTATAAATAATGACTATTACTCATCTCCATCTATTCTTATCTTTTTTCATATATCCGTAAACTTTACATAGCCAATGACCGAAGCTGTACTCCCGACTTATTCGCTTTAGCTTGTGGACCATCACCGACCCCAATCTCAGTCAACTCTTGCGTAGTCAACGGTGTGAGGTTTGTCGTACACAGCCACGATATAAAACGTATAACTAGAACAATGGAATTTGTACACCTGGTGAGAAGAAGGGAGAAATGTATTATGGTCAGCTAGAAGAAATTCTGGAGTTCGCGTATTCCCAGTTCAGAGTTGTGTTGTTTCGAGTTAAGTGGTTCGAATTATGCAACAAAAGAGGTAGAGTCTAACGTTTTACCACTAGAAACAACATGACATAAATTTTGGCATGTAGCTATGCGTTCGAAGATCAACCTTACATTCTCGCAACACAAGCAAAACAAGTCTTCTACCTTGAAGATCCTGCCAGACGACCACTCCATTGGAAGGTCGTCCAAGAAGTAAATCACAACACATCCTGGGATGTCATCGTGGTAGAAGACGATGATGATGTGATACATGGCAACAACTCATCCGATCTCGAACTGTCTGCTAATTTGAATGATTTGGAATTTGAAACCTTAAATATCGATGGTGAATCAACGTTAGTTGAGGCACCACCACCACCACCACCAATCATTCCTGTTGATGACGACGATGATTTTATTGATGATGATGAAGACGACGATCCTTATGATTTAGCAGCTTCTGATAATGAAGTCGCAAACAATTCTGATGATGAAGTTGAAGTTGCGACTAATGTTGTTTATGATAGTGATTATGATTGTGCAGATTGATCTTAAAATGTAACTTGTAAAACGACACTTATTTTAATGAAATTGTTATAGATTGTTTAAATGTGTGTATTTATTTTGAATGTGTATGTATTTGAATGTGTGCATGCTTATGTTAATTTGTTCCCGAATTTCTATGTGTTATTCAACTTGTACTTTTACAGATGGCAGCAACAGTTGCGCGCAGTCATGGTGGTGACGGTGCTGGTGACCTACCTTCCCCTCCCCGTCATATTGAGAGCGGGTGCCGTGATGGTAAGAATTTCTAGATTATTTTCAAAGAAACTTAAACTTGATCATTTGAATTTGGTTACATGTTACTTTATGACGTTTTCACTCACTCCAATTGCAGAATCACAGCGACCTCGAAGAGGAGGTAGGGCGAGGGGGGAGGCAGGGGTAGTGGAGGTCGAGATGGCGGCAGGCCGCGTCGACGCCAAGCCACGAAGAACGTGGCGCTCAAGAAAGCTGTGGAACTTAGCGGCCCACAGTCGAATGAGTTCGAGACTAACGATCAGGGGACGTATTGTCATGTGGGCAAGCACACAGGGTGGTTCAGCAATTACGTCGGCGAGCTGATTAGGGAGCTGCCGTTGCACTACCCCTCCTGGTACGATATAGAACGAGAGAAGAAGGCGCACATCCTTCCACAGCTCGGGGTCAGTTATTTCATTTTCCTTTTATATTGTTATGTTATCGTGTTTATTTATTTAAATTTGCATATTTATTTAAATTTGTTTATTTATTTATATCTCTATATTTAATTATTTGAATGTGATACATTTATTTAAATTTGTTTAAATGTGTATATTTATTTAAATGTGTTTATTTATTTATATCTTTATATTAATTTTAACTATATTTGATTGCAGCGTATGTTTAATTTGGAGCGCCACATGCGCGAATCGCACTGGGACAAAATTCTGATCGGCGTCAATGCGTATCTGGCTAAGCGATACGCAGACAACAAATATGACCTCAAGCTCGATTTCTTTACAAGGAAGGGTGGGGCTGCGCATGTGGAGGAGATACGAAAATACCCTCCTCCGAACATGGAGCAGTCTGTGTGGGAGAAGCATGTGGAGTTATACATGTCGGAGAAGACCGTGAAACGAGCGGCTGTGAACAAAGAAAACCGAAAGAAGAACAAGGTTTACAGCCGCCACGGTTCGAGATCATTGGCCGCTTCTAGACACGAATATGTAAGACACATTTTATTTTTATAAGATTATTTAATTTTAATTATATATTAATTAAAAGTATTTATACTAAATAAAATATATATGGTGTTTGATTTGTCATTGTAATCTGTTTCATCCTATATGCATGTGTATATATAGTTTGAGAACAATGAGGACCATCAGTACATGTCCCTCATCCAGAGCTTTTTTGACACACACTGCAAGAATGGTGTATGGTTGCAGGATGAGGCTCGTGTTCAGTATGTAAGTATCTTTTTTTTCTTTTTCTTTTTTTTTTCTAAACACGCACTTTAATGATTTATTGAAACATAATCTAGTAATTAACCCGACTAATATATTAATTTTCTCATTTTTTTTTAACTACATAGGAAGAGATGGTCAGACTAAGGGATCTCGGATCGGATACGCCTACAGGGGTGGCGTACATAGAGGAGCAG
>CP139503.1:223354815-223377232 GCA_021014915.2 Artemisia tridentata subsp. tridentata
TTTTTCTGGAACGGATTTGGGAAGAAGTAGAGGTAGAATGTTGCGAGAGTCGGGCAAGGGACTTGTTTGGGGAGACATAGGAGTTAGAAGTGAGCATCCATATACCTAAAATAAATATGCCTACAAACACGAAAGTGGTGGCGGTGGATGCATATGAACTACCACCAGAAGATCGTTTGGTGGTACGGTGTTTCCCCGGGGCCATGATGGTTGCATAAGATAGAAGAAAGTAGTAAAATTTGTGAGTACTTAGTTGGAGACAAGAAATAGAAACAATGTAAAGATCCAAAAGACAAGGGGGAAGGTAATTGCATTTCTTGCCACATTCTGCATTGCCCATTTTTCTCTCCTAGTCCTACTCCTACACATTATTTCTACCATTTCTCAAATAAGGTACAGAACAACTGATCCAAATTTTGATCAACTTATAATAATCTTAACGTCATGTGTTATTTTTCTTATTTATTTGTATATCTATGTATAACGTGTATTGTAAATTTTTATGTTTGGTACACTTTAGGATAGAAGGTAATTGATGCTAGGATTTATCAACAAGTGTTGGTACGAATGTCTTTCTAAATTATATTGAAGAGCTTATCAATACATCATATTTTCTCCCATATTTGATCTACGATTGTATATTGGTGTCTTTTTTTTTTATCAACATTTTGGAAGTTATGGTTCGTTTTAGCTATTGTATAATGTCCAGTTTAATATAAACTCTGTTTAATATTTTGAACAATACAATATCATCTATTAAATAACTTAAATGTATAAGATACAACGGACCATGACCAAAAATCCCATAAACAACTAACCAGACCAGGAAGGCTAAGCTGGTTTTTGTTTTGGTTCTGGTCCGAGTCAGTTCTTTGGTCCTCATGCTCACCCCTATATTAAGCAGTTATTGTGGATAAACTATGTGCCAATACTCGGTTAAGACCATAAAGTTTACTTGTCTAATTTAAAAAGTTGCCCATTTTATGTCTGTTTGAATATACAGATCTTTAGGCCTTAATTGGCAGATTAAAATGTTATCTATCGATTACAATATATCACAAAGAATCAACCACTCGGTCTCAGATTTCTAACCACAGGCACACTCAAAAAAGTGCAGTTTTGATAACTGAGCACCCTATTTTCAATAGTAAATGGTTACATTCAAAGTCATAGCTTCAAGAAAAGCTTTATTTCTATGTTCAAGTTATCATCCATCAATAACATGTTTTTCCTCATTTTGCAGTCTGATAGCACTGTCACAAAGAAATAATCATTGGTTCTTTTGTACTCATTTCAATTCTGTTAGGGAAACCAAAGTAACAATTAAAGGAACCATAAAATCTAGTGACAGAGTGATAAAGACCTTGACTCCCTTACACTTCCTATTAAATGTGTTATGAGACAACAGAAGTCCATTGTATACAAAAATCCTCTTATACTACAATCTCATACACCATATAACCAAACCATTGGATGATAAAAACCGAAGGCTTCTTTTGAGCCACATCTCATAACCAGCTTAATGGTATAAACACAGAGCTCCAAGAGTCTGCTACTAGAGCTAAATCAAACTACCAAAATACAAATTTAGAAACAGTTCCATGGTTGATTAAAGAACTCGCATTTGTATATAATCTCTCTGGTCAATCTTCTAACGAGTGTTTATGAGATTTGTGTCTTGTCCGATGACATCTTTATAACGGCACCATTTCTGTCATGAATAGCAGCACCGGTTTTTAAATGTGACCTGATGGAGCTCGAGGTTTCCCTTTCACTGAATTTAAGTGTTGAGTGACGAATATAACTCCCATCACAACGATTAGGCACCCAACAAGTGTACTAAAGAAGAGAGCACCTGGTTGCCTTGTTTGAACAAACCCATAAACCCCATTTGAAGTCACAACAATTAGATCCGTTAACCCATCGTTTGAGAAATCCGCATCGACCAATGCATGAGTTGGTGGTGAAGGAAGGTCGATGGATGCCTGTTGACTTCCACCAGGAGATATCACTATAGCCTCTTGATCTCCTGCTGCTAATATAAAATGCTGATTATCATGCATCCGTAAATTGAATGTTTTCAAAGTTGGGACCACATAACCAGCATCCATCATCCCTGATGGGGAGGGGAGGTTTGACCATGTTGCACCCGTCAACAGCTGCCATTGCCAAACAGCTTCATGCCCATGTAGCCCAGGAGCGTAGCATGTTACCTGCCACACATGATCACACCACTTAGTTTTCGATAGTTTGTTACTAAATGATGAGTAAATTACAGAAATCGTCCCTGTGGTTTGGTGAAAATAACAGCCCTTAACTCTTAAATGATAACTATGATGAAAAATATACCTCTCCACGATTTGTTAGAAAAACAATGTCTCCATGGCTTCCCTTTCGATGTTTATGGCCATCATTTGTTGGGATGAGGATTGGTGTTGCTACCTCGAGTGAAGTTACATCTAGAGCTCGCCCATAGCCTCTAGAATATTCTCCATGAGGAAATAAGTTGAAATGAGAGTGATGACATATAGAAACATTAAATAGTTGTTCTCGTACTGGTACACCAGAGGTTGCGACAGCCCAACAAGGTTTAAGTACTTCCATTGACCCACTAACAACAGTTTGCTCAGCACCATTTCCCCCGACAGCCTGCATTCGTGACAAGTTTTATGAAAGGACCAGATAAAAATAGTAACAAATATCATAATCACAAAGCTGCAAACCTGGACATGATCAAGTACTCCATCTCCATTAATATCAGCATGCAGGCCACCTTCTTGAAGATGAAGCTAGAAAAACAATTTTACAGGGTAAATTTTGATGAAAATTGGAATCAGATATACATGGCTGGAAATAACCAATTAAAGAATATACAGCCATCCTAATGTTTGATAAAGAACTGGAATATACAGAAAGGCCATAGCACCATGCTTACGGCACAGAGAAGATGAGAAATATCAATACAAGGTTATTTTTGAAAGTGAAAACACGTAGTGTTAATATAAATATCAGATAAAATGCTATCTTTTACAAAATATTATTATGCACATTTATCATTATATACATTCTTGTAGACTAAGCAACTAATGGTGGGTATCACAAATAAGTGTAAAAAACTGAAAGCATTGCATGCCAATTTAAGCCATAGTGACTTGTGTAGTAAGTTATTAGGGGTAATATGGTAAACTTAAACACTTTCAACTTTTATTTTTAGCAACGGACAATCTTTTTGGGACAACCCAAAAAGGAAAGGTGGACAATAATATTGGGACAGGGGGAGTATCATGTTACCTTGCATAATGTGCGACCAGACGCCAGATGCAAAACCTCAATCCCTTCCTTACCATGAGCCACCACAACATTAGGTACCCACCAGAGCTGTGTGTAATTTGTAATTGTGGGAACATAAGGTGATGCCTGCATCAGTCATAAGAAAACACCGTCTCAAATCAATCATAAACATCCCTTGGTAACATGAAAAGTGGCTCTAAACTTTTAGACAGATCAAAACATGTAAATAATACCAGGAGGTATCCCCTTGCCACATATACCAGGCCCGACCTAGAGGCCAACTTTAAATAATCTATTAAAAATTATTAAAAGATTGGATAAATAACTACCTTCTTAGTCTTGGCTGAATTGGCAAAGTTTGCAGCTTTACCAATTAAGTTTGAAATCTTTTTGGACGAATCCTTCCCTGGAGGATGGTTTTCGTCAGGTTTGTGGAATGGGAAGCTTGAAGCCTTTCCAGGAGTTTTCTTCACTGCCTTCCTTTTGTGACGCCTAAAGTGTGCCAGCTTTAACATTGTATCCTCCCGCCTATCCTGATTAATAGAACATTTTTCAGGTGATTAAAAAGAAATATGAAACGGAAATAAGAAAAATAACGTAAAAACAAAGGCCTTGTATTCACCCAGTGATGTGGCATAACTCCAAGAACTGATTCTCTGAATTCCCTGCATTCAAACTACAGTTGAAAAGGTTGAGCAACAATGACAGTATAATTATCATTATAATAACAAAATCGCATTGTAGATTTGTGTACCTCTCCTGGTTGACGCCTGTTAAGAGCGTGAACATCAAGCTTATAATTATGTTGTGGAATTAAAGGAGATTCATCTGAAGGGCCTGCTTCAATGTTCTTGTATTAAGAATACATACACGTCAGTAAATGGGAGAAGGTACTTTACATGGGTATCTTTCAAGTGTCCAGTCCTCTAATATAAAGATTACCTCATTTTTTCTACTCCAACGGAGTGTACCGGTTCGGCCGGCAAAAGCATAAAATGCAAAATGACGTAGATCCACAGCTCCAGGAGAATCTGCAGACTATATGCAAAATCCATACCTTCCATTACTATACAGACTAAGATTTTGAACATTTAATTTCACGAGTACCTCAAACCATATGTTATATTAATACAAAATTCAATTTAAAAACTCTTACATCCTTTTCGCTTGCGCTTCTTCTATGCTGATCAGCACTTTCCTCAGCCATCTTAATTTCTTCAAATGGGTCTAAATGCATCTGAAAAAATGCAGATAATAATGTACCTACTAAGATTAGTCACCATCTTATTTCATAATTATGACAAGCTAAACAAAAGATTCAATCCATAAAGCAATAGCAATGACAACAACCCAACAATATTGTAGTAATGTAAAGAAAGAACAAAACAGATCCAAAGACATACATGTGGCTGCATCTCCATACGTCCTCCGACGATTACAAGCCCCGCATCTCCATGTTTTAATGTATAATTACTTACAGATATAGTTATCTCCCTATGGTGAGCATTGTGTGGGAAATCCTCCTGAAACCACCAGAATGTATATCAAACAAGAAAGTAAATAAAACAGACAAAATGAAAGGAAATATCAATTTGACTAAAATGCGTTCTATGCTCACCTGAACGTTTGTTTCCCATAACTTTTGGAGGTTGTGGTCAAAACACATGATTGACCAACCTGATGTCACAACAACCAAGACCTGTTTTTGTACTTGACCACGTTTGAAACTTCGGTCAACCACCCCTGTTGCCATGGCCACTGCCCGTCTACCAGAGGCAACACGGATCTTATCAGGTAACAGGGACACCTCTGCAAGAACACGAGCTTCGCTAAATCCTTCATCTACACGCCTAGAGTGAGGCTCCAAAACCTAAAACAATATGGAAAAAAGTAACTACATAATATCATGACATTGTGTTTTTGGTCAACAATTGATACCCAATTAGTAATTTAGTAAACTATCAGACATAGAAAATATGTTCTGAAATGGAACATAAATGATTAACCCTCTAAAATCCCAACCAAGGCGCTGCGCCCTTGGACTCCCGCCATCGTGGAGGCTCATTGGGGTCATTCCAAGAACCATCAGTCTCCACAACTCAAAAATTTCCTGTTTTGGTCATCCTCTCATCCTAATTCTACTACTGTTAGCTATGTCAGATATTAATTTTCCCCGCTATCATATATTAAGTTTCAGGATTTGAAGATACATCAAAGATTAACTGTTTCTGGAACCAAACATTTTAAAATGGCTTCAGTCCACCTTTTGTGGTGTTTGCAATAATGTTCCGTAAATCTGTTTCTGGTTCTTTGAAGACTTAAAGAGCCACACCTGATGAGATGAAATTCATGCCTGCCTTGATCGCCCATTTGTCCACCATTGCTAATTGACTAGGAATACCTAAGACTGTGAGTTGTACTCATACTCTCTAGGTTAACACATGAAGGGACCCAACTCTAAAATAAACATATTAGTTTCAAAGTTAACCTCCGGGAGATCACATACTAGATACCATTGCACAAAGTACCACGACAGCCTATTATTATCTTATCTGTTGCCAGAATACGCAGTGTTACCTACAACATTATCTATCACCCATGGATATTACTATTTAACAACGAAAATGGCATATATGAATTTCATAATTGAAATATTACCATGGTTTGTGAACTTTGCAGAAGGAACACCAAAAAAGGTCACCCTTTAAACAATTTAACAGGTATAGAAAACGTAAAGATTCATAAGCATACATAGTTTCATACCAACTCTGATGTCTAAACAGCAATCTCGCAGTTCTTGCACAAACAAAAAAACAAAAAGAAGAGCCTACAAATACAGCTGCTAACAGTACCCTTCAATCTTAAAGTTACAAGTGCTAAATTATTACTCCGCTCAAACACTCCTATAAGAGATAGCAAAAGGTTCTATAGCAACAAAACCGCCTCAATAATTATTTGGTTTCTGTACCAACTATAAACTGACGTTGCAACAAAACTAGATATATTTTGAAACTAATTCCTATGAGTTCACTGACACACCTAAATGAGTTCAACTTCGGCGGGTTCATGGACGGTTATCGAAAGATCCTATGTGCTTATTACATTTTGACACATCACAACTCTTTCAGCGTTTTAGATTGCTTATCCAAACTACTTATCTAATCATACACGAAATGAACAATCCGCATCATATACAATGAAACGAAAATAAGACGGTAATACCTGAATTTTAGCATCATGAGTAGCTATAAGGACTTCTTTCTTTCCATCACCGTTAAGATCAGACACAATCGGCGGCGGTAACCGTTCACCTTCATATTTAATCGGATACTCATCTGATAAATGATACCACGCCTCTTTAAACGCAAAATCACCTTCATGCTAAATTAATATCACACAACAACACTAAATTAGCCTCACTAACCACCTCATTTCAACAACAAATTAACAGCTAGATATCATCTACGCTTTTCAAGTCCATCATTTCACATATAACTGCAAATTTATAAAAAATTAACAGCTGAATAAATATATAATTTCACAAAATCACCGTCAATTACACGCTAATTATACGAATTAAACAGCTAATTTCACATAGTAAATAGAATACAAAATCACCGTCAATTACACACTGATTAATCAACTAATTTATATAAAACTGATAAATTAATGACAGTAACATTATAATTAGAGTCAGGTCATCAATTAATTTTAACTGTAATTGTAAAATTTAAAATAAAATTGTAAAAATTAGGGTTTTGAGTACCTGAAGAGAGAAGAAAATAGCGAAAGCAGCGAGCATGAGGATCGCTAAATCGCGTTTCCTCATCTTCAATTTTTATAAAATTGACCGTTAAATTAGTTGATTGATTAGTGAAATTAGGTGATGAGTTGCAGGTTTCGGGACGGTGTTAATTGACAGCTGATGCGGGTTGTTTGTTTTCTCAATTTGGGTCCTTGTATTTATGTAATCGACATAAATATCCCCTTAGAGTTAGACTTACATTATCGTTAAAGGTTTGTTAAATCACGCTAGACTCGAGTGGTTGACTGCCTTGTAGCAAGTAATCGGCACGGGTCAGGAGTACTCGGATTGGAATTTATATAATCATATATAAATTTTAAAGTTATATGTATGACATAAATGTAATATTTCAAATTAGGGTCGGGTATCGGGTCAAAACCGACCCAAACTCACCAAAATCAAACAGAATCGAAAATCGATTTTGTGGAAGTCATGAACAGAGAACCAAACCGAATTCACTCGGTCCAATTCGGTTTTGTGTCGGTCCGTTCGATTTGATTCGGTTTAGGCGTGTTTTTTCTCGGTTTTGGCTCAAACCGAGTCGAACCGAGTTAGGTAATATATAAAACCGAAAGTCGAACCAATTATGGTCGGTTCAATTTTGGTCGGACCAGTTCGGCTTAGCTTTTCGGTTCCGTTCGATTTTCGGTCTATTTTGCTCAACCCTACTTTAAATAATATAAAGGTTACATATAGTTTAAAGCATATTGTTTAAATAATTTAGAACCGAGTAATTTGACTGCTAAGTCCGAGTTTTGACAAAGTTGAACCAAGAAACCCGAGTACTTTGGCCAAGTAGCCCGAGTTTGGACCGAGTAGCTCGAGTTTAGACCTAGTGTTGAACAATTCAAGTAACTGGCCCGCCTAGGGCCGAGGTTTACACATTGCTTCAATTACAGCTAGATAATAAACTTACCAAATACCCCCTCTGATGTATCAAAATGTTATACATTCTCCCGATGATCTTTTAAATGACGTAAGTACTCTGAACATTGTCATTTAAAGTTTTTTACATACTAAAATGAGTACATCTGTTAATTCTTATAAATTAACAAACCATGATTGTGATGTAATCCCAATGAGAACACAAAGAAGTGTTATGCTATCATGGATATATGTAGTTGCTTACTATGAAGTCCAAGGTTGCAAAAATGGTGAATCGGTAGTCGAGTTGTCGACTCCCTTGTAGCTTGTAACCGGTCTAGGCGGGATTAATCGGATTGACATTTTTGGCAAGTTTTTGGTATTTCCGATGAGTTTTGGGTATTCTCGGCAAGATTTTCCTTAACAAACATCCTGTAATAGATATAAACAGTGACTATATGTGATTAAAACTAGTTTACGCCGAAATTTGGGTATTTCTGGCAAGATTAGAAAGTTTCTGGCAAGTTTGGCCATCTTTGACAGTTGTTGACTGTCGTTGACCATGGTTGACCGATTTGTTTGACCGATTTACACAAATCAGAAAGGTTGGTGGCCCAGTAGCGTCTAGGCAGCGATTAATCGGCCTTGTAGACTTTTTTTTGCAACACTAGTATGAACCATGTACAACATTAGATCTTGTTACATTATTCATGCACAAACCCAAAACAAGAATAACTTATTCACCATTTATTGAAAATAGCTTTTTTATCGATACATCCATCACTCTATATAGTACACATGTTAATGAAAAAAAGAAGTAAACATGCCCTTAATCCAAATTCAGTGTTTTGACCCTTTCAATTAGATTGTTGATTGTAATGGAGAATGCGCCTTGAAGCAAATCAAATTTTGCTTTTTGATCCCCATAAACTAATTTTGGCATCAACTCATACACTATATATCTTCTCATATCATCCCTTTTCTTCATTGTCACCTTCATCAATATTTCCACAACATTCACCTTCATATCTTTCACATCTTCTTGATCAATAAAAACCGAATATTTTCATGAGATCCGGAGGCAAATGCCATGGATATTGATAGTAAGCCGCAAATGGGTCAAAAATAATTGTGATACCCCCTGATGTTAATGAGTCAAATACTGATTTCCTAGTAGTGCTATCTCCCAGAGGCTGAAGACAGAATTCAGACTCCGTAAATAGCCCTATTAATGAGTGAGGCTCATCACATATGCCTAACTTACAATCTAAGAACTTGCATTGTTCTTTGGTTGTTGATGTGCATTGGTCTATCAATATAGACCTAATGTTGTCTTAGGCCAAAGGACGAGCCACATCAGCAAAACTAATGAGGTTTCGCCGGTTAGATGAGATGATTTTACGTTGCCATAAATGGATGTCTTTGTCAGAATGTGGGTGGAAATAAGTTGGGTGAGGGATTCCAACATCGTTGATCTCCCATGGGTGTCGTTCGATCAAGAGCTTTATCGGGTTTTTCATTTCATCTACTTCAAGAAATCTAGAGTCCCAATTAGTGTGATTATTCCTTCTAAAATTCCGAGTAATTTTCCCCAAAACAAAGACATGATCTATTCCTAGATTCTTATCCAATGACTTTTGCCTTTGTAGCCAGTTTATAAGCTCAAAACCTAAAGTATCTGATAGACCCACGAGCCCGGATTCAAATGAAGTAGCCGTTGATGGAAGGAACCAGCTGAACGGGTCAGGCCCACAGGTAGATGCAGTCCAAGTTTCGTGGGTCTCCTTGATTCAAGTCACCACTTAACTGCCATGAAAGAATTCGCTCCACTACCCTACGTTCTTTTCCTTTACTGCATGTTTTATTTCTCCTTTATTTCCATTTATTTATTTTTCCAGTAATGTTTCCTTAATTCCAGTGGTAGTGGGCAAGGTAGTTATTTTATTTTCCTTTTTGTTTGTAAGACCTGGTCATTTTCGTGATCATCAGTTTTTATACAATTATCTTTTTTCCTCTTGGAAGAATCATTAGTTTCCATTGCTATTCCTATTTTTCGGCCAAATAGGAAGGTGTTCTTTAGAGTCTAAATAGGTTGTGGGTGGTGAAATCTGTATCCTATTACCTGTTTGGAAACGCCCTACGAGTAGACGAGTGGTGTAATTTTGTATCTCGTTTTACCCGTTGATTACCGTTTTGTTATTTGAAAGTTGAAATCGTAAGCCTCTGTATATCATTTGGTATCGGAGCTTTAGGTTCAATTATTCAAGATGGATACCCGTAGCAGCGCAGAATTGAAGAAGGTTATTGAAAGTCTTGAAGCAGAGAAAGCGGCGATGGCTCAACAGGTGCAATCGATGCAAGAACAGATTAAGGAGCTTTCTGTGAATAGGAAGAATGATTTAACCGATCGGGAAGAAAGTAACGATGAAAGGGATGAACATTCGGTTAAGGGATCTGGGTCCAATAGACATGGCACCAGATCATTCTGTTCGAATGATATCGAGGTTGACATACCTGAGTACGACGGGAGGCTCGATCCTGATGAATTTGTTGAGTGGATCAGAACTGTCGAACGAGTTTTTGATTACCGTCAAACCATTGAAGAGAACAAGGTCAAGGTGGTTGCCCTAAAACTTAGAAAGTATGCGTCAACGTGGTAGGCGAACGTTTGTACCAAGAGGGAACGATTGGGAAAAGGGAAAGTGAAGGAGTGGACTAAGATGAAACGGTTGATGAAGGAGAAATTCTTACCATCGTATCATATCCAAGCTAGTTTCTCGCAGCTCCACAACCTTAAGTAATTGGGACGATCAGCTGAGGAGTACACTCGCGAATTTGAGTACCTCATCATGAAGTGTGATCTACCCGAAGACGAACCACAGACTCTAGTTCGATATTTGGGAGGTTTGGATACCCACATCTCCAACGTGGTTGAATTGTATCCCTATGCCACTTTGGAAGAGTTGTCAATGTTAGTCCATAAAATTGATCTCCAGCACCGAATCAAAGGGAAGAACACCATCATCAAACCCACTTCTAAACCTATAACCACCAACAAACCCACTACACCACCAAAACCCAATTATTCCACCGAAAACTGATAGGATGCAGGTTTCTTTATGATTCAGGATCTAATTAACATGAAATAAGTATCATGTTTGTAGAATCGATGCACAGGTTGCATTTCACAGGTTCCAATTGTTTCAGGATCGAATTATGCACAAGATTAACAAGAATGGATTCTGATGAATATCACAACATAATAATGATTATGTTGTTAGTATTGAGTGATCATATCTGATAACTTTTATACAGGAACAAAGAAGATTGGGTTGAACCCTTCTAAGAATCTGATATAATAAACTGAAAGGGTTGAGTTGTTTACAGATATTCTACCCCTATATATACTAAATGAAAAGGCATGATGTAAAGGTTGTGATGGTTCACAAGAACCAACAGACATGTCCTTTCAACATTAACTACCTATAACTATAATTAACTAATCTTACTAACTGTCATTGTCTTCTATCTATTGGGTTTGTTGGCCTGCTGGCCCAAACCAGAAAACTTGCAGCCTTATTGGCATTCTAACAAAGATGAATGGATTATAATTTCCAACATATTCCCCCCTAATCTATTAATCTTTGTTTCTTCAATCTTCTTGTTCCTTGATTCTTCCTGTTCATGCTTTCTTTCTCTTCTGTTTTGTTCTTGCTTGTGCTTCCTGTCTTGAGTTTCCATCTTGTTTGCTTGATACTTGTTATTGAGATCTTCTAAATTTATTCCAAAGTGCTCAATCTTCATTTCTCCTTGACTGTCCATTCCATTGGGTTTTGTCACTGGATCTTCACGATCTCCTAGGCAGTTCCTTTAGCCTCTTGAAACAAGTCCTTCTGTTTCAATTTGTGATACCCTTGCTGTGCTATAGTAGCACTTGAAAACATCCAAGTATTGATTGTAGCATCTCTTGATCTCTTTACCATGTTCTTTTGACAGGCCAAGTATCTCTTCAATATAACCAAACAATGTTGAATGCAAGTTTCTTGCAATTCCAGAGATGGTTTTTTCCTTCCTTTCACAAGTTTCTTTCTTCTTCTTCCAGGATCTTTTAACCGTGGGCTCTGATGCCACTGATAGGATGCAGTTTTCTTTATGATTCAGGATCGAATTAACATGAAATAAGTATCATGTTTGTAGAATCGATGCACAGGTTGCATTTCACAGGTTCCAATTGTTTCAGGATCGAATTATGCACAAGATTAACAAGAATAGATTCTGATGAATATCACAACATAATAATGATTATGTTGTTAGTATTGAGTGATCATATCTGATAACTTTTATACAGGAACAAAGAAGATTGGGTTGAACCCTTCTAAGAATCTGATATAATAAACTGAAAGGGTTGAGTTGTTTACAGATATTCTACCCCTATATATACTAAATGAAAAGGCATGATGTAAAGGTTGTGATGGTTCACAAGAACCAACAGACATGTCCTTTCAACATTAACTGCCTATAACTATAATTAACTAATCTTACTAACTATCATTGTCTTCTATCTATTGGGTTTGTTGGCCTGCTAGCCCAAACCAGAAAACTTGCAGCCTTATTGGCATTCTAACAAATGGAATTTCCAACAAAAACCCCACTATACAGCCCAGATTACCCAGGCGATGTTTCCGATGTCACGGCCTTGGGCATCTTGCATCTGAATGCCCAAATAAGAAACTAGTAACCTTAGCCGATTTCGAGTCCTACGAAGAAAACTGGCCCAATCACGACACAGAGGATACTCCTCAATCTAATAACCTGGAAGAAGAAGTTTTAGGACCAGATGAAGGTGAAGTACTAGTGGTTCGACGTGCTCTTAGTAGTACCCAACGAGTCGAAAAAGATCAACAAAGGGAAGCCATATTCCACACTCAGTGTACGATCGCCCAAAAGGTTTGCACACTGATAATTGACGGGGGAAGTTGTACCAACGTGGCCTCATAGACTTTGATTTCGAAGTTGAATATGAAAACTGAACCTCACCCAGAACCCTATGTCATTCAATGGCTTAACCCAGGTAAAGGTCTTCAAGTTTCACATCGAACTTTATTGTCAATTAGTATCGGTAAGAAATATGAAGATGAGATATGGTGCGATGTGATTCCCATGGATGCCTGCCATGTACTACTCGGGCGACCGTGGTTGTTTGATAAACGAGTCATGCATGACGAGTATTTGAACACCTACTCTTTCACCTATAACAACAAAAAAATTATACTAACACCAATGCCACCTGTGAATCCACCCAAGAAACAATTACCTCTGACCACTTTATTAAAGGCTGATCAATATGAATTTGTTCATTCTCGTGAACTGATCTTATTTGGCCTAGATGAAGATGGTGAACCAACCAACAGTGAAACCCATCCATTACTACAACCTTTACTCAAAACCTATTCCACTGTATTCCCCCCTGAAATACCGCCCGGTCTACCCCCACTACGAACAATCCAACACAAAATTGACCTCATCCCTGGATCCGCATTACCCAATAAACCTGCCTACCGATCAAACCCTTAGGAAACAGAAGAAATTCGAAAACAGGTGGATGCTCTTTTAGCTAAAGGGCTCATTCGAGAATCCCTTAGTCCATGAGCTGTTCCGACCCTGTTAGTACCAAAGAAGAATGGTGAATGGAGAATGTGTTGCGATAGTAGGGCCATTAATAAAATCACTATAAAATACCGTTTCCCGATCCCGCGATTGAATGACATGCTCGATGAACTGTATGGTTCCCAAGTATTTTCTAAGGTTGATCTTCGCAGTGGGTATCATCAGATTAGAATTTTTGAAGGAGACGAATGGAAAATAGCTTTCAAGACTAAGGACGGGCTGTATGAGTGGCTCGTCATGCCTTTCGGGTTATCATACGTACCTAGCACGTTCATGCGACTCATGAACCATGTACTTAAGCCGTTTTTGGGTCGGTTTATTGTCGTGTATTTTGATGATATTCTGATTTATAGCAGGACCGAACAGGAACATTGTGATCATCTACAATAGTTATTCGAGGTTCTTGCTCGAGAGAAATTGTTTGGTAATCAAGAAAAGTGTGAATTTTTCTCACAGCAGGTCACTTTCTTGGGATATCTCGTGTCGGGTCAAGGAATTCAGGTGGATGAAATGAAGGTTCAAGCTATCTGAGACTGGCCTACCCCTACTTCGATTCAACAAATTCGAAGTTTCCATGGGTTAGCTTCATTTTATCGACGATTTGTTCAGAATTTCAGCACTATTGTTGCACCCATGACAGAGCTGACGAAACTGAAACACTTTGAGTGGAATGATCAGGCCTAATTTGCATTCAAAGAACTGAAGAGTCAATTATCCTCAACTCCGGTCTTAGCCTTACCGTGTTTTGATGAAGTTTTTGAAGTCGAGTGTGATGCTTCTGGCGTGGGGATAGGTGCTGTCCTTACTCAGCGTGGTCGCCCCTTGGCATATTTTAGTGAGAAGTTTAATGATGCTAAGCGTTGGTATTCAACGTATGATAAGGAGTTCTATGCTATCATTCGTGCACTTGAAAACTGGCAACACTACCTGATTTCCAAAGAATTTGTCTTACATTCTGATCACGAAGCCTTGAAGTACATTCAAGGCCAGTGTTGGAAAACATAATCCATTAATCTTTGTTATGTTAGAATAGGGCTGCATATTTCGTTTGACAGTTAGGAATTTAGTTAATTTCAGTTAATATGGCAGTTATGCTTAAAGGGCATGTCTATTGGTTCTTATGAACCATCACAACCCTTCATATCATGCCTCTTAGTTTAGTATATATAAGAGTTAAATTCTGTAAACAACTCAACCTTTTTTTCAGTTTATAATATCAGATTATAAAGGGTTCAACCCCAATCTTCTTTGTTTCTGTACAATGTTATCAGTTGTCATCATAATTCGATTCTAAAACATTAGAACCTGTGAAAATGCAACCTGTGAATCGACAACAAACATAATACTCTTTTCATGTTAATTCGATCACTGGAACAGCAACATATCTGCATTCTACATTTGGCATCAGAGACCACGGTTAAAAATCTTGGAAGAAGAAGAATGAAGAAACCTGTGAAAGAAAGAAAGAAAGAAAGAAAACCATCTCTGGAATTGCAAGAAATTTTGCAAAACAGTTTGATTATGTTGCAGAAATTTTGGTTTACCACATGAATATGGTGACCACTTTAGAAAGTGTTACAATGAATACCTTGATGTATTCAAGTGCTATTACAGCGCAGCAAGGGTGCAAAAGGAGGAACCAGAATTGTTCCATTAGAGGCAACGGGATTACTTGCCTTAGAAGTCATGGAGATCAAGTGACAGCACCATATGCAGAAGATAGAAAGATTGTACACTTTGAAATTAAATTGGAAGATTTAGAAGGAAAAGGAGATAGCAACAACTATCAAACAAACAAGATGGAAACTCAAGACAGGAAGCACAAGCAAGAACAAAACAGAAGAGAAAGAAAGCATGAACAGGAAGAATCAAAGAACAAGAAGATTGAAGAAACAAAGATTAATAGATTAAGGGGGAATATGTTGAAAAACATAATCCATTAATCTTTGTTATATTAGAATAGGGCTGCATATTTTGTTTGACAGTTAGGAATTTAGTTAATTTCAGTTAATATGGCAGTTATGCTTAAAGGGCATGTCTATTGGTTCTTGTGAACCATCACAACCCTTCATATCATGCCTCTTAGTTTAGTATATATAGGAGTTAAATTCTGTAAACAACTCAACCCTTTTTTTCAGTTTATAATATCAGATTATAAAGGGTTCAACCCCAATCTTCTTTGTTTCTATATAATGTTATCAGTTGTCATCATTATTCGATTCTGAAACATCAGAACCTGTGAAAATGCAACCTGTGAATCGACTACAAACATAATACTCTTTTCATGTTAATTCGATCACTGGAACAACAACATATCTGCATTCTACAGCCAGCATAAGCTGCAGCCGCGTCATGCCAAATGGGTTGAGTTTTTGCAAATATTCACCTTCACTATCAAACACAAGTCTGGTAAGTTAAATAAAGGTGCCGATGCTCTTTCTCGAAAGTATCTACTCATGCAAACTTTATGCCCTAAGGTTGTTGGTTTCGAGACCCTTAAAGATGTTTATTCCACCGACTCGGAGTTTGGGGAACTATTTCTCCGATGTCAAATTCGAGCTGTAGGTGATTTTCATGTGGTCAACGGTTTCCTTTTCAAGGGAACTCGACTTTGTATACCCAAGATTAGTCTCCGAGAGTCATTGGTGAAGGAAGTTCATGAAGGTGGCATGGCTGGACATTTTGGATCAGATAAGACCACATTGCTGCTGAAACAACACTTTTTCTGGTCTAAACTAGACCGAGACGTCGAACACATTATTCGGCGATGTGCTACTTGCTATTGGGCCAAGAGTCGGTCATCACCCCATGGCTTGTACATGCCTTTACCAGTTCCTAATGTACCTTGGGAAGATGTGAGTTTAGATTTCATCACTGGTTTACCCCGTACTTGACGCAACAAGGATTCAATTCTTGTAGTAGTTGACAGGTTCTCCAAAATGGCACACTTCCTTGCTTGCCATACTACGTATGATGCAGTCCAGGTTGCTAATTTGTATTTTCAGGAGGTGGTTCGACTGCATGGGATACCAAAGTCACTAGTTGGCGATCGCGATGTCAAGTTCTTAAGCCATTTCTGGGTGACTTTGTGGAAGAAATTGGGAACCAAGCTGAAATATAGTACCTCCAGTCACCCTCAAACCGATGGCAAAACTGAGGTCACTAATCGAACTTTAGGGGCTCTGTTACGGTCATTAATCAAAGGCAGTATCAAACAGTGGGATGATCTCTTGGCACATGCAGAATTCGCTTATAATCGAGCTCCACACAAGACCACAGGTTATAGTCCTTTTATGATTGTTTATGGCAGTAATCCTTGCTCTCCAATTAACCTTGCTGTGGAGAATATCACTACCCATTCTAACCCGGAAGCGAACCAGCTGGCCATCGACATCAAAGCGATACACTCCAAGGTACAACAACGTATTACGCAAATGAATGAACGAGTTAAGCAACGAGTTGATAAAGGACGACGCAGCCTTGTATTTCAGCCCGGTGACCTCGTGTGGGTTCATTTTTGCAAGGAACGTTTTCCTTCAAAACGACGCTCGAAACTCAATGCACGTTCAGATGGTCCTTTTAAAATCTTGGCCAAGGTTAACGATAATGCATACAAGATTGATCTACCAGGAGATTCCAATGTATCTGCTACTTTCAATATTGCTGATTTGCAACCATATTATGATCCTGACGACCCTATACCAAGTTTGGGGGCAAACTTTTTTCAAGATGGGGAGGATGATAGACCCACGAGCCCGGATTCAAATGAAGTAGCCGTTGATGGAAGGAACCAGCTGAACGGGTCAGGCCCACAGGTAGATGCAGTCTAAGTTTCGTGGGTCTCCTTGATTCAAGTCACCACTTAACTGCCATGCAAAGAATTCGCTCCACTACCCTACGTTCTTTTCCTTTACTGCATGTTTTATTTCTCCTTTATTTCCATTTATTTATTTTTCCAGTAATGTTTCCTTAATTCCAGTGGTAGTGGGCAAGGTAGTTATTTTATTTTCCTTTTTGTTTGTAAGACTTGGTCATTTTCGTGATCATCAGTTTTTATACAATTATCTTTTTTCCTTTTGGAAGAATCATTAGTTTCCATTGCTATTCCTATTTTTTTGGCCAAATAGGAAGGTGTTCTTTGGAGTCTAAATAGGTTGTGGGTGGTGAAATCTGTATCCTATTACCTGTTTGGAAACGCCCTACGAGTAGACGAGTGGTGTAATTCTGTATCTCGTTTTACCCGTTGATTACCGTTTTGTTATTTGAAAGTTGAAATCGTAAGCCTCTGTATATCAGTATCTTTCACTTCATTAGAGACATTCTTGAAATGCCATCTTATGATGTCTAATCCACCATAATATGGAACATAGAAGAGTTTTGCTTTGTTTTGGTCGTTAACACGACACGGGTGGTTTATAACTCTAGAATGGAAAATTAGTTCCAATGAGTATTGATGAGTCCCAAACCAACGGTTTCCAAGCTTAGGGATGGGTTCACCCATTCCATTGTTAGTAAAATACTTACACGTATTGACCTATTGACCCTCTAGACCATGTCATGACACTGAGTTACCAAGTCTTTGTTGAACTTCGTTGGCAAGTCATAAACATAGATTCCCCTTCCATCGCATTGACTTTGATTTTGATTCCGATTTGTGATCCATGATCTATGGACTCGTCGTTGCTCTTCAACAATTTTATTTGCTGTCTTAATCTTCTCAATTCTATCGTTAACATCGCTAGAAACTTGTTTGAGGTCACCCTTGACCTCAACCTTGTCACTTTTGACACTTCTTTCAAGAGAAGTGGACGGTTTTTTATGGGAAGTGTTGGAAAATTCTTTGGAATCGCCTTTAAGGTTGGTACTCGTGACCTCAACCTTATCATTACCGACTATTCTCTCAGGGAAAGTAGTCAGATTATTAATAAAAAAATTGGAAAGTTTATTGGAATAATTTTTTAGGTCATTTGTGACCTTAGCTCCATCATTACTCGAGTTTTCTTTGGAATGGCCTTTGATATTCAAGACTGGAATCACTAAGTCCTTCCCCACTTCTACTTTTTCTTCAAGATGATAAGGAATTTCATTCTCAAGATATTGTTGAAAAGTAGATTTCGTGATTGAAAGATTGAATTCAGCATCAGAGTGAGTGGTAGCAGAGAGACAAAAAAGGTTGCTCAATTTACGAAAATTCATACAAACATGAACAATCCTACCCGAAAAATATGTGGTGGATGAAGACCATATGAACAACATAATTATTAAAAAAAGAGCAGATGGAACACCACTGATAGTTAGCATAGTTGGCATTTTCGATACTTCCGTTTTCCGCTTGGACAACATAGTTGCCATTTTCGATAGTATAGAATGTCACTGATATGGATTCATATTATTCTTGAGCTTTTTTCGTAAATATATATCATTAGAAAAACTAACATGAGGCGCATAGAGCTTCAATGCATGATTAATATGTTGACTAATTATGTGGAGGCACGATCTATCAAAACAAATTAAGACGAAAAATACTAATCTTTGGATCAGAACATGGTTTCCCATCATTACATACATCTAACATAGGAACTCCCAATTCTCTGGCAAATACAACCCTTTTCATCATGTCTTGGCATATAAATGGTTATGATTAATGTTAGTATGGGACGGAGGTAATACATTTTACGACTAATGGTACTCCAAAAACAATATATAAAAATTGTACAAAACAATTGGGTACTAAATGACCTGTAATGTGAATACATAATCAAAACCTAAAGTTGAAGATAAGAAACTCAAGAATGTCCTCCATGCTCATGTCTGACACGATTCCGTTAAAATAGATGGACCGTCAGTTTACCAAGGTACAACGAGCAAAATAGCTGCACTGACACAAATTGCTTAGTTCCTCAACGGAGTCGCTTACATATCTTCTCCAAATTACTAATGGCAATACTGTATCTGCTGTGCTTTTTTCAAAATTATTATTTTTTACAAAGGAATCACATGCATCATATAAATAGCTGACAAAGAAACAATAACCTTAATTTCCTTTAAGGAGTTTAAATGTCCGGCATGTTCCTCATCAATGGGTTAGATTGTCCTTGAGCTCAGTTTGTTTGTCCATTAAGTCCATCAATTCATCACTAAGGAGCTGTTTTTTGTGTGAAATAACTTTTGATAGATCTAAACAGAATCGTAGCCTATATGGGACAAGCTAAAATATATGACTAACTTTTAGATTTAATTTCCCATTCACATTATTTCTTTTTCCATAATAATCGTTATGAAGCTTGAAGTCCGTAATCCAATGATAATTTTTCCATTGAAACACCCAAAGCAAATTCAACGAAAATTTGCACAAATGGCATAGCTAAATCTAACCTTCTGTTACTAATCAGGTATATACTTATGTTTAAAACCAAATTCTCAAAATATTTTTATAATATAATAAACTCAAATACCTTTTCAACGATATATGGCACGTCTCAAATGAAGTTACGGTTGATTTTATATGAGTTTTAGAAAATGACCAAAATCTGAAAAACCAAAACCGACGACTTTTCATGCCAAAACACCTCAAAACTATTTCCAAGCAAAACAGGCGATTTTATAGGCCAAAACAGCTTAGAAATAATTTTGGTGCTGAAATTTACACTTCCACTTAAGTAGAACACATTAAACCTGAAAAACTCATTTCATTCATCACATAAAAACTGGATATAAATCTTATACATAGTCTCATACAATTTTCAACCCGTTTGACTCAAAATGGGTGAAAGTCGACCTTGTCCCAAACACTCCTTTCACCACATAAATAAAGTGTAATTGACTTACATAAAACATCCATATATAAAGACTCAATTTGAGGGTTTAACTGGTTTTCGTAGCATGGTTAACTAATACCCACTTACCTAATCATAACGACAAAAGCTTCCATTAAACTTCTTCCTTCTTAAGGCCTGTATCCAAGACCTCACTTGCTCATAATCCTACAAAACATCAACAACTAAAATGTAAGCTTTCACTTAGTAAGTAATAGGCAATAATGAATGATCATATACAATTCAATCATACTAGCATTACATACCCATCATAACTAAATGACATGTCCACCAAACTAAGGCTTACAATCATAGCACATAACCATTTCTCAACTAGTGACAACATCAATCCACCGCATACCATAACTAGTGGCAAAACTAGGTAAAACACTTACATTAGCTAGTTTATATAACTAGCCTAATTCTAACACTTCATCCAAGCTTCTTATCCATTCTTCTAACACATTAACACAACTAAACACATAATACACTATGATAAATTGATTTAACAACACATTATAACCATATTACTTACCTCATATCCATAATTATTTACCAAATGATGCTATCACAAAACTCTCTTGATTCCTAAATAAGAATCATCACAACGTTAACACCTCTCTTGATTCCTAAATAAGAATCATCACAACATTAACACTTGGTATTTTCACTACATAACAAGGGTGAAGTCTTACCCAATCTATATACTAAATAACCCATTAAAGGGACTTAACCCATTAACATAAACACTTCAAATACTAGCTTTAAAACCCTTTTTTACCCAAAACCCCCAAATTTGACTTATGAAACTTAATCTTAAAATGCCACCAAAACAAGGATCAGGAGTTACTTACTTGTGTAGGAACATAGTTAGGACTTATTTCTTTGAATTAGGACCTTAATTTTCCATCAATAGTGTTGGAATATGTGAATTATAACAATTTATATTAACACATAAATAAGTGCATCAAAGCATGGCAGCGGAAACAGGATCTATATACTAGTAATTAATTAACTAAAATAAAGAATATGCGTACCTTAGATTACTAGCCAAACAAGTAATCAAGTGATCAAGATCCGGTAAAACCCTAGATTAGGGTTTAGTAAAAGTCGACTAGTATATAGTCGAATAGGGAAAAAACACTCAAGCTAAAGTAAGCTTGATCTCCGATCTTGTACACACGTATTACTAGCGTCTCAATGTGAAAAGCTAGGTTCTAAATTCACGAACAAACCAAACACTTTGATGTGAATATTGGATCGAAAATCCCAAGGGAATTGGGGTGTTCGACCGGTTATACATAAGAGGGGAAGAGGAGAGAAATTTGGCTTGCTAGAGAATTAGATTAATGAACTATGAATACAAGGGTTTGTATTTATAGGTTTCACAAATCTTTCTCTCCAAGTTAGGTTAGGAATTGGTTTCATAAACCCCTTGTTCGGCCGACTTTAGGGATCAAGAGGGATTCTAGATCCTTCTTGGTTCCTAATTTCATCTCTAGTCCTTCAAGTTAATATTTAACGTACGTTAACCAAACTCCGTTAAATACTAACGACCGTTAAGTGTTTATTCGTGAAATGAATAATTAAATCATAACTTATTATATATTAATTATTCAAACATTGAAACTCATACGTAATGTGTGCAATCCCGAAGTCTCGTGTTCGAAACTGGTCATACGTATATTAATTTATATCCATAACTCTAACAGCTCCCACTTGGATATGCATTAATATAGTAATGACATTGGTTAGTCTAGCTTAACACCCTAAATGCCCCCAGATCGACCTTGAGAATGGTTTCTTGGAAAAAACCTTGTGATGATTCATCATCATACTTATCCTTTTGTTTCTAATACCTCGTTAGTATGGATATGGATCTAAGTCATTCCATAATTAACAGTTTTGTTTCTCGTTATTAATAATTGATCAAGATTACCAACTCATCTGAACGTATTCCAGATAGACCTTGGGC